>CAJHQP010000736.1:0-157336 GCA_905132765.1 Moricandia arvensis | reverse complement strand
TCGCCTGGACGTTCTCGAAGAAGTTCTCCGGGTATGCGATCGTGTTTGGGTGGGTGATTGCATCAAAACAAAAGAAAGATCAAATTAGAAGGTCAGCAACGAAAACAGTCACTCTGTTCCTATCAGACGCGTATTACCAATATGATAACACCAGAGAAAATAGTAGTTGTTGCTCGGAGGCTCCTCGAAGACGAATTCGTCTGCCCGAACATAGAAGTAGAAGCGCTGCCAAAATTCAGTTTTACTCGGGTGACCAGTGATGATATTCGCCCCAAGAAGCATCTTTAGATAATACATACCATTTGGCTGCAGCGTTATCGTAGTCAATTCCTCGAACGCATGCACACTCATTGAGATGTCCGCTTCAGCAGCCATCACCATCAGCGCTACTGCTATTCGGAACGACCCAATTAGGAGCTGCGTCATAGCAACGTCCCGTCGAAAGCAGTACGACGTAATCAGGTGGGGATCGGGAACCATAACTTGGTATCCTTCTGGAAGAAGGACTTGAACACGCACTGATAACCAATCGGGGGAGACCACAGACGCTGATCATCAGTGGGGATGATCACCGTCACCCCTTTGGCGTCACACTCTACTAGGAGCTTCCTCACGGTTTGAGGAGTCGACCACGTACCCATCACATTTTCCCAATTTTGACCTTCCACGGTAGCCAGACGGGTAAAATCATCCGCTAGGGTCGGGAGACACTGGAAGTCCCCATCCCCTGAGTAATGGATCGGAGTATTCAGTTGGACCCGCGATTTCGCCCGAGCCACAACCGCAGCCCAAGTGGCAGCAGCAACTCTCGCAGCAACAGTCTCTCGATGACGAGAGGAGCCTCTTTTTGTCGATGTTCCCCAAGAAGAAACGGGCACTTGAGGTGGGTTCTCGGTAAACCTAACAATCTCGACGTCGTCAACACCGACTTGAACACCGCTATCACCCATGAACAGTTCTTCGGCATCGTCAATCAACCGACATTGCCTAGTATCAAGACTGGCTCTGTCCTCCAGAGCGTCGCGGTGCATCAGGCTGAAAGGCTCTTAAACTTCCTCTCCACATGTAGTCGCCTCTTCGGGTTAAGGCTAGATCACCACTGACTTCCCTTTCTCCTCCCTCATTAGTCTCTTCCAGAAGGAGCCATCAACCTCTAATGCACGCCCCGAGCGAAGAAAATTCCCTAGACAACAATCGACATGCAAGGAAAAACTGGAGAGAGAAGGGAGGGAAAGAGAGAAAGTACATGTCTTGGCGAAAATGTTAAAGAATGAAGAGAGGAGTCAGCTATTTATAAGGGAAGGCGCGAATAGCTAGTGCAAGCATCATTATTGAGTCTAGTGGGCCCACCGGGCCTAGATGCATCGCCCGGATCCGCTTATCACAACTCGCGACGCTTCCGCTTCTCGGAGCAAACCGAATTCAAATAACCGGTCTGACCAAACCGATTAATCCTCATCATCGGTCGCGAGAAACGGCGGATACCGAGCAACGCGTCTGAGCAACAAAATTCAAACGATGACTCTTATCTTCAAGACCACGCTCTTCCAATTTCACCGGTGCCCCTCGAGATTAAGCACCGATGAACTGGGGGAACTTACTTTAGGAGGTGGAATTTGTTCCCCTACAAGGCCCATCAGATAAGAAACTTGGCCGGGAGTGCAGTGTTCTTTTTGTCGGACAAAAGCTCACCGCCTTAACCCAGCGCGGACCGCGACTAAAGAACCTCCACTAGTCCGCCCGAAGACGAGATTCAGTCCAACAAGCTGAATGTGACCTAGGGCAGACCTAAAGGGGTCGGGCTATAAAAGGAGGAAGAGAGCAAAGAGAAAGGGATCCGAAAATTATCACTTGACGGCCAGTGATTAGGTTTAAACTTGTACTCACTCATCTCTCGTCCATCTGGGCTTTCTCTGGTGAACTCCTGTCCGAGCACCTGATCCTTCCCTTTTACTTTCCATATTGTAACTCGATTCACTGTTGATTAATAAAACGCATTTAAAATAACCCACCTCCGATACGAAGTTGGAGCAAACTCAGATTCAACATATATTACACATAAAAAGAATAAATATGTGATACGATTCTCTTATTCCCTTATGGTTTTGACATGGCTATCCCAAGATCTTTTTTTTTATGAAGGCGCTAGGACTACTGTCATAGACATAACGTAATATTATTTTGGGTAATTCTCTCAAATTGTATTTTTAAGTAAGACAATGATCGTAATAACTCTTTTTATTTTAAAATTTAATATTTAACTTTTCTAAAAAATTAAATTCAATCCCAAAACTTCATCCCATAACTTTAAACTGTAAGTTTAAATTGGTTAACTTTAAAAGTATAAATGTATATTTCACCCTTTAATTAAACATTTTTCTCGTTTTTTCTTGGAAAACATTTTGTGACATTTTTTTTAAGTTATCTTAGAACATTTCTCATTTTTAGCTTAGATCTCTAATTTAAAACACATTAATACATAGATTTTTTAGTTTTAAATTGGAAAAATATTTAATTTCACTTTAAAATGCTGATGACCCACTAATTTTCATGACCAGCCATGGAATCTCTAATGAATTCGCTAAATTCTAGTCTAAATCTCAAATTGAAAAAAAAACTAAGCATTTCCCTAAAACACACACACACATATATACTATTTCAAACTAGACTTTGTACCCAATCTATATTTTATATAAATGATTCATTACTTATTAAATAATAGACACTAGTTTCTCTTACTCTTCTTTAAATATAACACACGAAATCCTAGCCGTTGAGCAAAATCTACGGATGTCTCATCCTTAGTCATCGAGCCAGTATTCCATCGAGATAAGTTCTATTGATTTAATTCGCTGATGAATTAATATTTGTTTATCACTTTGTTCATCCTGCCAATAGTTAAAACATATTTCGTTTTCGGCCAAAAATATTTTTTTTTCTATCTTTTTATTTAGTTATTGTTTCACGATAAACATGCTAATGGTTGGGGTTCACGATTTATTGTTTCGTTTAGTATTCATATATTAATGGTTAGTAAGATTCTAGGATTGAATCATAAACGTATTTGTATATAATTTAATTTTAGACTGTTAACTATACTATAATTATAGAGTTCAAAAAAAAAAAAAAATAAAAAAAAAAAACTATACTATAATTATACAGAAAGACGTAAATGTATAATCTTCTGTGTCGCCTATTTTTAGCTTTTGTAAACAAGTAACATGATTATTGGTTTACGTTTCTGGTTAAAAAAAGAGAAATTTGGACTCATGTATATAACCCCAACATAAATTAAGTCTATAACCATATCACATTCATAGTTAGGATATATTACATATTATCTTCATTATTGCCCAAAAAGTCCTTCTTCTGCGCGTAGAAAGAGAATTATCTTTTTTTTATAGTTTTCGTATCAACTACAAACAAAATATTCTTTCTTGGAGAAGTTTGATAAGGCGTAGACGAAGGCGGAGCGATTAAGACGGAGAGCTTTGATAAGTTTGGGTTGGGAGCTCAACTGACAAGAGAATTTATGTAGACGGAGGTGAGAAAGAAGTTGCGACGGCTGTTGGATACGGAAGAAGCCCGATTAAAAGTTTAAGGGTTTCAGCGGCGGAAGAGACATAGTCCGTGGTGAACGCAGACAACTTCCGGTAGGATCCACTTGAGCGAGGTAACACCGGTTTTGATGAATGCTTATTACGGGAGGTGATTAATTTTGGAGCCATCCCATGGGAAGTGTAGATCCTTAAATCTGAAACTCTTTTTTTGTGTGCAGATCCTTTGTAGGGGTATCAAGACGACGGAGAGAAGGTATGAAAAAAAAACTTGAACCTTTATTTTTGGTGAATGTATATAGTAGATGCATCTGAGTGATTATGTTGTTTGCTTCGCGGTGAAGAACCCAGTTAGTTGAGTCATGTCTGTGGGATAATTTGGTGTGATGAGGAAATTAAATAGATTATAGATCTGTGTTTATAGTATAGAACTTGTTGTATGGTTTAGATGTTAAATACGTTTTTTTTTTTTGCTTTTTACCCGACTTATATGTAGCATAAATGACTATTCTATTTGGAAATGTATATAGTATAAATTCACTGATTGTCCTTTTGGACCTAAATTTTGTGGAGCGGTAATGCCTATACTATTTTCAAACGTATATAGTATAGATAATATGATACTCTTTTTAGCATAGTTTGTAGGTTTCCTACGGTTTATTTGTTTTCTAAACCGACTCATGTGGATGAAAATGACCATTCTATTGGTAAATGTATATAGAATTGACACAAATGTTTTTATTTTTGAGCCAACATTTAGTGGAGAGAAAATGACTATACTATTTGTAAAAAGATATAGTATGGGTAGTAAGATTTGTTTTGCCAACTCATGTGAAGGGGATAATAACATTATTATTGTTAGTGATAACAATTCTATTGGTGAACGTGTGGCGTATAGATCACTGTTAGTGATAAAAATAGTAGTTTATAAAATAAAAATTGCATTAAAATGTTTATATTATAAACTTACAAGTTTAATATAGTCATTTATAAAGTGGTACTTATTTCATTTTTGTATGAACCGAAGTATGTAAGTGACTTTAAGACTAACGTGTATGTTCCTTTCTCCCATTTTCATTATATTGTTGTTGTTAACGTGTGGCTTTTCCATGTATAGTATGGAGGAATTAGGCTTGCCGGAGCGATTGTTTCAGATTGGGTTTGACCAAGCGGCCGAAAAAGACTAAACAACTACTTTAATTTGAGATGGATCGAGGTGATAAAAGATGTACTTTCTGATGCCGCCCAAAAGAAGCTTGCGGAGTCGTAGTTCAGACAAATTATGCTAATGGGACAACTTAAACTATGTTATAGGTTCGTTACAAAGGAATGTAACACATGGGTTAATCATGTACACATGAATTACTATATATTACTATTTAATGTTGTACTTTACTATTTCATATTTGACTTCCCCCATTGTATCACAACCTTGTCTCCTATTAACAATTTCCAAAAACTAACTACATCTTATGTGCTTGTTATTTATATTTACATAGTTGACTATAGAAGGCATCATATAGTAAAGTATGTTACCTGAATCTGAACTTTTTACATTGGTACTCCATAGCCTCTCCATCAAGCTATTGTTTGAATATTACTACTTAAATCACGTAAGACTATGTTAAACATACTATAGTATAGTTTTCTATGGGACTTAAACATAATATAATATAGTTCTTTTATGGGATTACAATGACTATTGTTTTATATGCTCTTTCCATACCTAAATATTTTCTCTCACAAAATCCTGATATCCTCGTTTTCCCTGTGATGTTATATTATACCTATAATTTGCCATGTATACACTAATTTTATTTGTACCTTCCTAATACACGACTCCATTGAAGTGGTTGCTTTTGTTTTACTACATACATCTTTTTTCTTGATGCATATGTACCCATACGCTTCTACCTCATGATATATCGCATGAAACGCACCTTGTTTCCTTTCGGTATTCGCAGTCTATTCTATATCATATGTAGTATATTACAACGTTTGGCGTCTGCCTTGTCCGCATATATTCTTCTTCCTTATATTTCAAGCTCATATTGTACATTCCAACGTTTGTAATTTTTGTTGTTGTTTTCAACGTCTTAACTGTTTCTATTATTGCATGTTCGTCCACATTTCAGTCCCAGATGCGTCAACGCTGATGGTGTCGTACGATCGCTCATGTTCTATACTATTGCATATATAATATAGTATAGCGTTTTCGTTTAGTTGCCTCATGTCCATAACACGTGGTCTTTCCATCACGTTATTATTTGAGTTTTGTGTTACGCTTCATATGTCTGACTCGCTTCATTTGCACGTGCCAACGATTGAAAGGAGAAAATTGTCCAACTTTGGCCCTAATTGTCACATCACTTTTGCTATGGCTATATTCTTCATTTTGCCATCTCCTATGAATATTGAGCAAATTGACCCTAAAAAACTGATGTTTTAAGTTTGATTTATTAAGTAATTTTTTTTCTGCTACGACATGTACACATATAGTCTCCATTTTAGGCTTTATCGCATAACTAAATCAATATTTTATAACAATTTTTTTTGTCAAAAAGTTGTTTTATTACTTAAACTATAGTTGATTTGGGTAACCAGATCGGAATAGAACAATCAATGTAATAGAGAGCTTTATGAAAAGATTTAGCAGTCCTAGCAAATGAATATGAAATTTGGTTTTGCATTCTTGGAACATGAGTAATTTTGAAATTCGGGAAGCAAATCTTTAGTGTCTTTATCTTCTCCAGCTCTATTGCAAATCCGGGTCAAGCATAGAGTTCCTTGATCATGGCAATCATATCTTTGTAGTCCATACCAAAGCTCTAACATGTCGAATGTTGAAGCAAATTATCCATCACCCAACCTAGCGCTTCCAACTCAGAATACAGAGCGAATTCTCTGCGGTTGCAACTTCGTGTACCCATAGCGAATTAGCTCCAAGGGATCTATGTCTATTCTCCTAAAGAATTTATTGTTATAGCCTTCCAGATTATCCACGAATAATGATCCATGTCTAATTCTGGTTCCACAATGTTGTCTTTTTTCTACAGAAAAAGTAATCCATATTAGCATAGATGCTCGGGAGAAGAAAGATGTCTTGACTTGTTGGTGTTGCTAATAAACACCAGGTTTGGAGAGTTGGCAGACATTCAAAAATCGTATGGGTGACAGATTTTTCAGGTTCTCTACAACGTGGACAGTAGTTATCACATATCATGTTACACCTTATCAGGTTCTTTGTAACCGTCACATGACCGGTTATCAATTGCCATATAACATAATATATCTTTTTAGAAGCTCTTATCTTCCAAGCAAAAGGCTTGTAGCTTTATTATACTATGTTATTTATGTTGTTGGGTAATTAAGATCACATATGCATGTAAAACAGATGCTTTATTACATAGAAATTCTGTACCAAACATTGTAAGCTTTAGGTTTTAGTTAAATTATTATCATATGATAATAACTATCATTTCTGGATAATTGATATCGTATATATGCTTGCAAACACATACTTTACTGTTTGTGGAATGTTTCTACAATTTTCGGTCTTTAGAAGAGAACTAGTATCGATGTTTGTATACTGTAACAATATTTTTAACATGCACATCATTCAACGATTAATTATTAGACTTAAAAAAAATGTTTGTGGGTTCACAAGTAATTGTTGTTGGTTTGAAATGTCATCTGTATGCATGTAATATTTTCTTTACATATATGAATTTACGTAATATTGTTCTTGCATATAATATTATTGATGCATCGTTACTTGTCATTATTTATGTGTACTAGCATAATGACCATGTTTTCATGATAATGTTTTTCAAAAGTATAGTGATATATATTATGTAAAAGATGAGATTTTACATGGAGCTTAATTAGCCGAGAATATAAATCCTTTCAGATATCACTAATGTGTCAGTTCTCCAACGATGCACTTCTCTTTATTAAAATAAGTATTTTATTTTTATGTTTTATTTACAAGGTTAATTAAAACTGATTAGATAAAACTAGTTTGCATGAAAATTAGGACAAATTGATATAAAATTTGTTCACTAAATTAATTGATTAGTTAAGCATCATTTCAAAAATAAGGAGGAGAACAATCAACTGGCCACTACTACTTCTGCCTCACCACCTCGACATGATAAGGGAATCAATGTGAAATCTGGTGGCTTCGACGTAATCAGCATCACACACACAGCTGACAAGAAAAGCATCACGAACGCTAAGAATGGTCAAGAAACCGAAAACCCAAAATGCTTGCTCTTGGGAACCAAAGAAATAAGCTTCACTCAAAAGAGGAGGAGAAATTCCAAGGTCCCCACGATGATGTTTCGGTTGTGTCTCTCACTGTGGTGAATTGTTTAGTGAAGAGGATACTCGTGGATAATAGAAGCTCCACTAACATCATTTTTTTGGCCGCCTATAATGACTTAGGACTAGATAAATACGCTCTGACCCGGAAAATCACGCCACTTATAAGGTCTTGTTGCGAGGTAAAAAAACAGTAGGAGATTTCATACTTCATGTCTACGCATCAGGAGTGAACATGTCTATAAAGTTTCTGGAAATCAATTGTGCCTCATCCTACATCATAATAATGGGACGTCCATGAATCCCCAACATGGGAACCATCCCTCCTACTCCCCACCAGGTAGTCAAATTCCCTACTCTATGGGGAACCAAGGAAATCAAAGGAGATCAAGAAAAATCTTGTTCATGCAACAAAATAACTCTCAAAAGAATGACTAAGGTCTTATAGAAATTACAGTAGAAACCCCTGGTTCTGCACACAGAAGAACCAAAGTTTAAAGAGCTCGATGAAATGCCTTTGGCCGAGGGAGATTTCAGTCAGAATCTCAAAGTAGGTTCCAAGTTGCCAACAAGTTTGAGGCAAAGATTGACAGACTTTTTCTGGTCTAACTCCAACTATATGCTTGGTCACATGTAGACATGCCGGGAATAAAACCATAAATCATTGTGCACAAGCTACAGGTCGATCTTCCACACCAACCAGTAAGACATAAAATAAGGAAACTCGCTAACGGGATGCCATCATTAACGAAGAGTCAAGATTCTATTAAATGCTGGGTTCGTTAGGGAAGTGCAGTACTGAGAATGACTCGCCAACGTTGTACTAATTCAATAAAAATGACAAATGGCGAGTCTGCATAAACTTTAACGATCTTAACAAGTCTTACGATAAGGATTACTTTCCTTTACCTCATATCGACAAACTAATCGACGCAATAACATGACATCAGCTGATGAGCTTCATGGATGCCTTCTCTAGATACATCCATACACTAATGCACCCCGACGATCAAGACAAACCGGCATTCATGATGTCTAGATGAATGTACTGCTACAAGATTATGCCGTTTGGCCTGAAGAATGCTTACTTTACATACCAGAGACTGGTGAACATGATGTTCACAGAACAGATAGGCCAAACCATGAAATTCTACATAGAAGACATGCTCTTCAAACCCCTGAAAGGATAAGACAATATAGTGCATCTCCAACAAGCATTCACCACGCAAAGGAAATACAACAAGAAGCTCAATCTTGCTAAGTGCTCATGTGGAGTAAGTTTTGGGAGATTCCTGGGGCAGATAATTCATGCACCATAGCAAAAAATCTAACCCGAAAAAATAAGAGAAATCCATGTAATTACCTCACCAAGAAGCGCGAACGATGTACAAAAAGTAACAAGAAGGATGGCAGCCTTTAGGAGGCTCATCTCCATGCAATCAGACGAATTCCATGCCTTCTTCGAGGCTTTATATAATTCCAAGGATTTCAAATGGGATGAGAGGTGCGAGAACACTCTCATCTAACCAAAGGAGTACCTGCTAACGCCTCCTCTACTATCCAAACCCCAAAACAGGGAAATGGTGTTACTCTACTTAGCAATGTCTGAGCATACAAAGAGTGTCATCTTGGTACAAGAGGAAGGAAGCATGTAGTATGTGGTATACTATGCCACCAAGTCGCTCCTCGATGCGAGAATAGGGTACAGTCACCTCAAAAAGTTGGCCCTAGCCTTGAGCATAGTAGTCCGGAAACTATGTTCTTATTTTCAAGCACATTCGATCGTTGTAGTAATGTTTCTACCCATCAAATCAGTACTCCACAAGCCCAAATATCAGGTCGATTGGCCAAATGTGCGGTGGAACTTGGTGAATACGACGTAGTGTGGAAAACTTCCAAAACCATCAATTCACAAGTACTCGCCGACTTCGTGGGTGATTCTCTCCGGCCATGATCCCTGTTGTAGAGTATGAAATATGGATAAGCAAAGAGGATACCAAGAAAGAGAATGGTATAGACATGGATGGGTCCAACAACATAAGAGGGAAATGAGTAGGCATTGTACTCACCTCCCAAACAAGAGACACTGCATCAAGAACCAAAAGATGCAATTTCAAAGCGACAAACAATGAATGCAAATATGAGGCTTTGATAGCCAGAATAAACCTCGCCAAGCAGATGTGAGCAAAAAATATCCAGGTCTTCATTCACAACTGATCATTAACCAAATACAAGAGGAATATTGGGTAAAAGACGCTAGTATGGCTAAATATTTGGCGATAGCCAAACACCTAATAGACGGGTTCCAGAGCTAAAAACTTACCCAAATCCCAAAGAATAGAATTCCTAGGCCAACGCTCTGGCCTATCTTGGGCCTGTCCTTGAAACCGAGAGCCAGATGTGTATCCCTTTGTTCGTACTCTAGTGGCCAGCAACGGAAGACAAAATTACACCATCAGGGATTTTGACTATTGTATAAAGAAAAGTCTGGATGACTCCCATCATCAAATATCTAGAGAAAGATACTTGCCCGATGACTTTAATGAAGCCAAAATAATTAAAAAGAAGTCGGTCAGAAACTGCCTCTCCCATGGGAGATTATTCAGGAGGTCATTATCTGGCCCTTATCTGTGATGTATCATGCTGGGCAGACCAAAATGATCCTAGAAGAAATACATGAATGGGAATGTGGTTCCCACTTCAGCGGTCCCAACTTAGTACTCAGAACTAGAAGAGAAGGCTAATACCGGCCCAAGATAGCAGAAGATGCAATCCGACAAGCAAAACATTATCACCAGAAACACGGTCAAGTCTCCAATATTCCTCTGAAAAAAAAGTAAAATCCATAAGCTATCACTGGCCATCTAAGAAGTGGGGCATGGATATAATAGGAAAGCTACGAGTGCACAAGGACAAAAGGTCTTCCTCCTAGTCGTCATCACCGATCACTTTTCCAAATGAATAGAAGCTGAAGCCTTAAGCAAGATAACAGACACTCAGATCAAGAAATTTCTTTGCGTCAACCTCATATCCAAGTTCGAGGTGCTGCAAGAAATTGTCACCGACAATGACCACAGTTCACAAGCCATAAATTAAAGGAGTTCTGCGACAACTGAGGCATTAAGTTGACATTCACCACACCAAGGAATCCTTAATCTAATAGACAAGAGGAATCTACCAAAAAAGTGGTAATCAACATGCTCAAGAAGCGTCTAGAGGATTCAAAATAGTTGATGTCCAACAGACAACATGAATCTACCAACAAAGTGGTAATCGGGGGAAATTCCTTGTCAGTCTAAGCATGAAATCAGCACCTATCCAACGGGTGCTACCAGAAGGAAATCGCCAACAGGAAGGTCTGAACCAGAACCTTTCAACAAGAGGAATGTGTCCTTTGACGAGTATTCCACAATACCAAGGATAAGTTACCATGAAACTTGGGTCCCAGAGGGGAAGAACCCTACAAGGTAATCGAGGTGTGGGGATCAGGATCCAACAAACTGCAAGACATGTATTGCAAGATTCAACCCAACAATTGGAATGCCCAGCATCTCAAAACCTACTAGTTTTAAAAATTATCTTAGGATCACGTTTTCTACCGCTTTATTGTTAAAACTTAGGTACTTTGGTTTCCTACTTAGCTCATATAATTTATGCTCTATGTCTCCGGACTGATTTTATCTAGCAAAACTATGAATTATTTTGACTAATGAGCATCAGGAGAAATAACTTAAGGGGAAATTGAGAGCCTTGAAAGGCTCTTGATCCTGACAAACCACACATATTTGCAAATAATTGGGATACCCACAAAAAGATGCAAACCGTATATGACTAAAGTAGGAATATACTCGTGCAAGCCTGAGTATTTTGTCAAATATACCTAATTTCTGCATAAAGGCAACATGTCAAAACCTATGCAGGAACCCATAGTATGGAATGTGCATAGTCTTGCATAAAAACGCTAAAGGCTAGAGAAAACATATGAAGCATGAAGTACATTTGCAAAGTAATGAAAACAAAACCCCATGGTTTATACACGGAGAAAAATGTGCAAAGTCATAACCGAGAGAGCAACCTAATTCCCTACTTATCCAAACTTGGAAAACAATTGAATTACGCTTGAGTCACCACCCAGGTCGATTCACACCAGTATCGATCAGTAAGACTGGCGCTTGCCTCACACGTGGCCAAAGTTTGACAGTGGCTTACCTGTAGGAAGCAGAGTGTAGCACCTTAAGACGTTGATAGTGTCCTACTTTTGAGTGGCAGAATATAACGTCTAAACTAATAACAGTAGTAGCCAACCTTTAGGAGGCAAAATACGATATCAAAGGAAAACAACCTCTAGGTTTAAGATCAAAAAGAAGACATCCTTTGGGTTCATACATAAAACACACGATATAAATCCCTATGTCTAAAAACTCAAAGCAACCTTCAAGTTAATACTTTACAAAAGCTAGAGCAACCTCCAAGTTTAAAGAAGAAATTATGAATATTCCTTCGGTAACCATGCTTTTTTAACTTATGGGTTCTCAAGGGTAAAAACCACAATTCCTCCGGGAATCAAATCACTTCCTTAGAACTTCATGTAACGTCCTTAGTCCTGCCTAGGACCAGGTGTACGTCCTATGGACAAGCATAGTCGAGTTTCTGATCGAACCATCAACCCGGATACTCCATAGGTGTAACCATTAGGTTCAAAAAAAATCTTGGGTAGTTTACGTGACCTATACTAAGTTCATGTTTAGCTCATGATAGCTTAGGATAATCGTTTGGTTCCATGGATTATTGACGTTTTAAAGACTTAGGATCAATCTCATGTTAGAAATAAATGTTTTGGGACTAACCGTGTAGGCGGAAGGATTCGCCTCACTAAGCAATGTTTTAGATTGCTTACACCTCATTGAATTTGGCAGGTTCTAAAGATGGTCAAGTTTGACACAATACAAGTGACCGATGGGTGTGAGTGGTGTTCAAGTCATTTAGGTATATTGTTGTATAGGATTGATATTATTATACTTAAAATACAATCTATCAAATCTATGAACAATGCAGCCATACGGCTTTATTTACTTCCGCGTATTGATTGATTAGTGAGGGAACACCTCATTAGAACCTCACTTTAATATTACACTTAAATGGGATAAGAACCATAAAGTGGATTGACTAGATCTGGGTCGTCTATCAGCTTGGATCATGTGAGATCGGTTTGGACGTAACTCTAGATCTGATCTTACAGTTCCGGGTTCTCAAGGGTAGAAATCACAAATCCCCCGAGATTCGATGTCTAATTCTCTTCGACTTTCAGATCCCAAAGACCGAATATCTAAAATCTTCAGGGTCTGAGCAATTATTCCTTTGAACTTCCAATTCGATGGGTCCAAACCTTAGAGATTATCAGGATCTAATTTTGGATTCCCAAGTAAAAGATCTAAGAATCCTCCATGTCTAATGAACGATTCCCTTCAGCCTCTGGGGCCAAAGGAGAGTATCTACTACATATAAAATGTTTACTCAACCTTAGAGTTCTATAATGTACAATACTAGGACCCTCCATGATCAAGGTGTTTCCTCAAAACCGCGGGTTCCAAAAAGGATTCGACAGAATCCTCCAGTTTCTACAAGCCTCGATGCATCCAAATTCTGCCATCTCGAAAGGGAGATCCTAGTGTGGAGGTTGCACAATCGGTTCACTGATCAAGGCTCCTTTTATCGTGTGGAAAGCAGTCAAACAATCGCCATCAAACTTGAAATTGGTCTCGTTGCATAGCAGCTTAGTGAGTGGTATTGCGATTGTTGAGAGATCCTTGATAAATCTCGTATAGAACCCAGCGTGTACCAGGAAGCTTCTGACCCCCTTAACTGTAGTAGGTGGCTGCAGACTCATCATCACCTCAAACTTTTCCTTTTCCATTTCAATTCCCTTCTCTGAAATCTTGTGCCCAAGAACAATCCCATCTCGTACTATGAAATAGTACTTCACCCAGTTCAGTACAATGTGTTTGTCTTCACAACGCTTGAGCACCCTGCAAAAATTTGACAAACAGACAGAAAAAGAGCTTCTATAGACACTAAAGTCATCCATGAAAACTTACATTGTGTCCTCAATCAGGTCAGTAAAAATAGACATCATGCAACATTGAAATGTCGTAGGAGCATTTTATATGCTGAACGGCATTATCCTGTAAGCGAACGTGCCATATGAACGTCGTCTTCTCCTGACCGTCTGGATGGATGGGAATCTGAAAGAAACCTTAATAGCCATCTATAAAGAAGTAGTAAGGGTGGTTAGTCAATATCTCAAGCATCTGATCAATAAATGGAAGTGGAAAGTGATCTTTGCGAGTCGCAACATTTAAGTTACGAAAATCAATGCACATGCAATGACAAGTCACTGTTCTACTAGGCATCAGGTCATTCTTTTCATTAGTTATGACCGTGATTCCACCTTTCTTAAGGACTACATGAACATTACTAACCCATCTGCTATCAGATATGGCATAAATTACACCAGACTCTAGAAGTTTCATTATCTCTTTCTTTACAACATCTTTTAAATTCGAGTTTAACCTCCTCTGGTGTTCTACATAAGCCATCGATTAATCTTATAGATGTATTCTATGCATGCACAAATCTGGTGAAATGCCAAGAATGCCATCTATAGAATACCCTAATGCCTTGCAATATTTCTCCAGTTCGCACAAGCGCAATGCATATTCTACATTATTGAGCTCAAAGTTCACAATGACAGGGTATGTGAAGTTAGGCCCAAGAAACGAGTTTATGAGCAATATGGGAAAGGATTTGAGCTCAATTTTGGGAGCCCAGTTCGCTCCACGGTTCATCGAGCTGGTTAATCGGAGCAGTTGATCATGCTGTTTTTTTCTGCTCGGTGTCTCCTTTCTCCCCCAGACTTAGATAAGCCACCATCCTTTCCATGCTTCTCGCCGAGTCAAGCATCGTTATGTAAGCATAAGCATCATTTTGTAAGCATCAGCATCGATGCTTATGACGTTCTGATCTGCCTCAACCTTGATTAGGGCGAGTTCAAGCGGATCATCGGCGAGCATCTCTTCAAGCATTCCGTCTTGAGGTTCTATAGCTTCATCCTACCCATCTACTATGATGGTTTGCCAATCCAGAATAGAGTTCTTCAGTAACTTATCCATCCCAAACTTCATCACAGTATCTCCCAAGTGGAGATCAATTCCCCCATGTCGGACGTCAATAATAGCACCAACTGTGCATAGGAAAGGATTACCCAAAATGAGTGGGTCCTTGGGTTTCTCGTCAAGCTCCAGAACCGCAAAATCAGCTGGAAACATAGTATTCCTGATCTGAACATGGAGATCTTCCTAAACACCCAACTGCAGCTTGACTGATTTGTCCGAGAACACCAAAGAGATCCTAGTAGGCTTGAAGTTTGTGAAAAGCAGTCGCCTTACCACAAAATATGGCATGAGATTAACGCTCGAGCTTAGATCGCAGAACATGATATAGATTTTTCCTAATTTTCACCGAGAGAACAAAATTGCCAGGATCACCTAACTTCTTAATTGGCTTGTTTGGAGCACTACACTGCATTCCTTAGAAACCATCATAACCTCACTTACTCCTGATATCTTTCCTGAGACTAAACCCTTCATCAGGCTTCGCATAGATGGTATCATTTGGATTGCATCAATTAGGGGCAACTTGATGGTCAAGTCCTCTAGCATCTTTAAACTCTTCATCTCCTTGTGATCCTTTCTAGATTTCTTTGCTGGAACATGATAGGGTATTTTGGGCGTGTACTCTCGAACAGGAACATGTTTAGTGGGTGATTCAGAAACAGGTGGTTCAGCTTCATCTGACTGTTCCATGTCATTTTCAGCGACTGGAGCATTCTCAGGTGGTTGCTCCGATTCTTTTTGCTTCCCCTTTTCTGCCCCCGTAAACCTTCTGGAAGCTGGATCTATCAGTTTTCTCCCACTTATCAGCTCAACCGCATGACATTCCTTGGGATTTTTCTCGGTTTTCCCGTGCAGTGTCCCCTCCTGCATGTTCACGCCCTCAGCTGTCTAAGCAATCTGAATGTCCATCTGCCTCATGTGGCTTGAGACGTTGTCATACTTGGTGCTTAGGTCATTGAAAATATTGTTCATTCTGGTGTTGATGTCCATGGTAACCTGATTATATGCCTTGCCCTGAAGTTGCTGACTTTGCAGCAACTGTTGCATCATCATAGCTAGGCTCTTCAGCTCGTCTTGTGGAGCATCTGCAGCAATGGATCAGCCTGTTCGTTGTTCTGCGGTTTCTGATTCTGGTACTGGTTCAGCGCATGGCTGAGAAGATAGGTTTTTCCTTAGTAGTTCTGGGAGTATCCCTTCTGATAACCCATGTTTAGTCCCTTGTCAGCAGGATTTTCCGCATTCCCCTTGTAGGAAAAAAAGCTGTGGGTTGTTCCGCACGTTAGCGTTCGGGTGATAGTTCTTAAACTGTCATCCTTGTCCTTTGACTTAGCTGACCTCTTGCTGATCTTATGCTTGTGCGTCTGCCTCTGGTGCAGTGACCTTGGTATTCTGCTCAGGTGTAGCTTCTTCCATGATGAAAACCTGAATCTGTTCGCTCTTAACCAGCTGATCCACCTTTGTTGTCAGCTCGTCTATCTTTGCCGTGTGAATATTTGTGGGAACTGAAATCCACACTGTCAATTTCCATAAATTAAGTAAAGTCAAGTGAACCCGACTTTCCCAGACGCCCCTGATTATCTGCGTAAACACACGAAAACGAAAAAGAAAGAGATAACAAAATAGATAGGAAGTTTCACAAAGGCGTTTTATTGATTGATAAGAACAAAGCTACAAGATTTCCCAAAGAACAAAACTAGTAGAATCTAGCTAATCAAGGGAATCTTAGAACAAAGGTGAAGAAGAATCTAAGTAAAGTTTCGAGTATACAACCACCTAAATTCTAGGTTCTTCTAAGCTAGCTGATAGTTTCTTGGTCTAAATCTTTGGACCCCCTCGCACCTTTAGCTTTCACTCCCCTTATATGTTCCTTCTGGGTCGGTTCCCCTTTCCTTTTTGCCCATAGGTCAAGTTTATCGCTTCGCGAAAATATTCCTTTTTAACTCGATCTTCATCATTATCTTGGAAATTTGACATTTATCTTTCGATTTCAAGAGATTTAGCTTCTTCTGCGAGTAAAGATACAACGCCATAACATTGTTGGGCTCAATTTCGTATGAAATCGTAAGTGGGTGTTTAGCCGAGTTTTAGGCGTCTTTGGGCCGTATTTTGACTTAAACGTTTGTACAATTTCTTCGAAAAGAACGTTTCTTGATACGGCATCGATTTAGTAAGTTCACACTTCTCGTATAGTTTAGACAAATGTGGAGTTAAATTAACCATTGTCGTTTATACAATAACCATGGACTTCACTGGGGCAAAACGAGTCTTCGTGGTTTTTGTTGTAAAGTCCCAACGGCATAATGTCCGGTCCATGTTCGGTCCAACTCGCCCCCGAGGTGAGTTGAACTGCTAGTTTGGTCCAATTCGCCTCTGAGGCTTTCTATAAGTAGTGAGCTTTCATTATTCAATCTCTCCACAATCTCTCAATTCCTCAAGTTCTCTTTGAAGTCTCTCTTAGAAACTTCTCTCAACAAAGATGTCTTCTTCCAGTAATGTCTAGAAGATTTGTGATATCGAGATGGGCAATGCCGCCGGCGCGAGTTCACCGGTTCTTCCTTCCCCCAGAGTTGTTCCAGCTCATTATACGGAGTTTCTTTCCTTTCGGAGTGAGTTGGCGCGTCGCGAGGCCAAGGAGATGGTGAACTCCACGCGTGGCGTGTCCCTGAGACCTGCGGCTCCAGTCGAGGTCCCCCCCCGTACGCGATGCCGTTACTGCCGGAGGGGTGGTTACCACGGATGCCTTGGCACCTGAGGTCAGAATTCAGCCATCTGGTTTCTCTACGACTCCGGTTCATGTCCCCAATGCCGAACTGGTCCGCAAGTCAATGTCTCCTCCCCCTGTCAAGAGAGAGATCATCTTGGGGTTGCCTGTTCTTAGTGAGATTATGGTTGTTATGTCGAAGAGTCACAAAATGCCATGTGGTAATCCCAACTCGAAGAAGAGGAGGTGCACCAAGAACTCCGAGAGTGGTTCTTTGTCTTCAAAGAGTATGGTTCATGTCCAATGTCACGACATCGTGCCAAGGTTCGTTTCGAGAAAAAACCTTCTGCCCTTTCTAGTGTGTGCATATCGATCATTTCCTGATTGCCCCTTCTCCTTTGTCTCGCAGTTTGTCTCGTTGAGTGATGGGATGATCAGTGAATGCGGATCAGAGGCCGAGCATCTTGATAAGGAGTTAACGGACTCGCGATAAAGGTCGTCGCAGCTCGTAGGGAAGTTGAAGGTTATCTACGATGCTTATTCCCTTGAAGTAACTCAGTTTAAGGCTCGGATTGGTGAACTCGAGCGGGATTTTAGGAAGACCGCAAGCTCTTTGCTTAAGGTGAAAGAGGCGAAGGCGTCTAAATCCTCAGATTTGCGTCGGCTATGCCGCAAGGTCAAGAGTGCGGAGGGATCGACGATTATTGCGATCAAAAAGGCTAAGGAAGCCATGCGTACCAAGTTTCAGACCCGTTTGGCGAAGATCGCCGATTCCAATAATTCCTTGGCGGTCGTCCATGTCAAGGACTTGGCCCTGGTAAGCGTCGAGGGAGGAATGAGCAAGGCCCAGTTATTTCGCGATGAAGCGCCCCCGTCTCCACGAGCCAAAGAGGCCAACCTTTCCGCTCAAAAAGCAGAGTTAGTGGATGTAGAAGAAGACTTTGACATGTTCTTCGCGGGCCTGAAGTCCGAGTGCACCCTTCCGCCTTGCTTAGGTGAACCCAAGGGTCTGGATCCCATAGATGAGGAGGATGGAGACGTCGCGGTTCCAAACCCGAACGGGGTGGTTGGTGAAGGTGAGGTTTTGCGTGCGGAGGATGGTTGAGTTTTCAGTCTCGTGTGAGACTTTGTTTTTTATGTTATCATTCATGTTTTGCTCCGGCCAAGTGTGGCCGTGTTTTTATCTTGGGACTGGCCACTTGTAGCTTTGAATCCTCGTCATTTCTGTGACTTTTAAATGAATTTTGTTTTGCGCTTTAAAGAGCTTATCGAGCACTTACATGGGTGTATAGGGAAGATTATGAGTTGTCATCTCGTAATCTAACTCTAGGTGAATTGCTATATAGGTGATCAGTTTCGAGAGTTTTCCGCAGTGCATAAACTTACTGGATTTCTGAAGACGCTTGAATATTAGCCTAGAGATAAATTTTGGGATCTTGTATCATGGAAATTGATACGATGCCTAGAGATGTTAGAGACCAGTGTGTTGGGTTTAGGGCAAGACCTAGGTCTAATCACGGTTTTAGTGGGTGCAATGACTACTTTGACTTACGTTTTCCTTATTGTTTTCGACCTGATTTCCTCCCGCTTTAAAGTCCGCGATATGTTCTCGGCTTATGTGACTTGTATCGTAGGAATTGAGCATCTCTTCGGGGATAATTTTTATGTCTCCCAAAAGTGCTGACCAAAATTTTGGATATTTTGAACTTTGGGAATATACAAGTATAGATATACGTACCCACTCTCCCCCCTTTTTAATAAGGGGGACAGCTGAGCTTGTGTTGCGACAAATTGGCTACCCTCTTCAGGGATCAAGCCGTCTCGTAGTTCAGTTTGAAGCGTTGTTTAGTGGTCTAGTGGTAATATTTCTTGAGGTGCATCGCGTTCCAACTTCTCAAAATTTTAATGTCCTGCATGCTCCGATTTTGTATGCGCCTGGTCGGACTACTTTTATGACTTTGTAAGGTCCTTCCCAGTTCGCTCCAAGTTTTCTTGTGTTTCGTTCGGTGGTGTTCTGGTAAACGCTTCTTAGGACTAAGTCGCCTTCTTTGTATCTGCGGCTGCATACGTTAGATTGTAGTACTTGCGGTTGTCTGCTGATAATTCTGAATTCGTATGAGGGCCTGGTCTCGACTTTTGTTGATTAGATCGAGCTTGTCAAGAAACATTAAACTGTTCGAATCCTCTTTTTCTAAGAGCAGTCTTCAGCGTACTCTGGGAAATTCGACTTCCGGATCATGCATTCTGCTCTGTATACTAGGGCGAATGTGGTTTTCCCCATTGCACGTCTCCGAGTCGTGCGATGTGACCATAAGACTCCTTTGATGTCCTCGGCCCATTTACCCTTTTTGGCATCCAAATGTTTCTAAGCCCATCGAGGACGGTCTTATTAATAGTTTCGGCTTGGTCATTGCATTACGGGTATCTAGGAGTTGACTTGGTCAGTCGTATTTTCCACTTCTCGGAGAAGGCCTCAAATCTCGTTGAAATAAATTGGGAACTATTTTCCGTTACAATTTTGTATGGGACTTCGTGTCTACAGATGATGCTCCTTCATACGAAGCTTTCAACTTGAGCGTCTTTTATGCTTGCGTAGGAGTTCGCTTTGACCCATTCGGGAAACAAAATCCGTTAAGACCAGCAAGAAACGTTTTTGCTTTGACCTGTGTACGGTCCGACTATGTCCATCGACCATTCCATGAATGGATATGGTGCTGAGATCGATGAGAGGGCCTCTGCCGGTTGATGGACAGTAGGGGCTTGCCTTTGGCTTTTTTGAATTTTTGCGCAAATTTCTTGCAATCTTTGATCATCGTTGGCAATAGTATCTGTGGCGTTTGATTTTTATTGCGAGGGACCTTCCGCCAAAGAGATTTTCGCCCTTTGGCTTTTTTGAATTTTTGCGCAAATTTCTTGCAATTTTTGATCATCGTTGGCAATAGTATCTGTGGCGTTTGATTTTTATTGCGAGGGACCTTCCGCCAAGGAGATTTTCGCAGGATCTAGAATGGACCTCTTCAATTACCTTTAGTGCTTTCTCTCCTTTTACGCAGGTCATGAGTGGACCGGAGAATCTTCTCTTGTAGAATTCCCCGTCGACCAACACGTTCAACTCCGAGACCTGGATTTGGTCGCGCCTCTCATCGATCTCAGCACCATATCCATTCATGCAATGGTCAATTGACATAGTCGAACCATGCACAGGTCAAAGCAAAAACGTTTCTTGCTAGTCTTAACGGATTTTGTTTCTCGAAATGGGTCGAAGCGAACTCCTACGCAAGCATAAAAGACGCTCAGGTTGAGAGCTTCGTCTAGAGGAGCATCATCTACAGACACGAAGTCCCATACGGAATCGTAACGGAAAATGGTTCCCAATTTATTTCAACCAGATTCGAGGCCTTCTTCGAGTAGTGGAAAATACAACTGACCAAGTCAACTCCTAGATACCCGCAATGCAATGACCAACCAAAACTATTAATAAGACCGTCCTCGATGGGCTTAAAAACATTTGGACGCCAAAAAGGGTAGATGGGCCGAGGAAATCAAAGGAGTCTTATGGTCACATTGAACGACTCCGAGACGTGCAACGGGGGAAACCACATTCGCCCTTGTATATGGAGCATAATGCATGATCCCTGCGGAAGTCAAATTTCCCAGAGTACGCAGAAGACTGGTCTTAGAACGAGAGGATTAGAACAATCTAATGTTTCTTGACAAGCTTTATCTAATCAACGAACGTTGGGACCAGGCCCTCATACGAATTCAGAATTATCAGCAGACAACCGCAAAGTACAACAATCTAATGTATGCAGCCGCAGATACAAAGAAGGCGACTTAGTCCTACGAATCGTTTTCCAGACCACCGCCGAGCGAAACACAGGAAAACTCTGAGCGAACTGAGAAGGACCTTACAAAGTCATAAAAGTAGTCCGACCAGGCGCATATAATATTGTGAGCATGCAGGACATTAAAATTTTGAGAACTTGGAACGCGATGCACCTCAAGAAATACTACAACTAGACCACTAAACAACGCTTCAAACTGAACTATGAGATGGCTTGATCCCTGAAGAGGGTACGTAGGCAATTTGTCGCAAGACAAGCTCAGCTGTCCCCCTTATTAAAAAGGGGGAGGGGAGAGTGGGTACGCATACGTATACTCGTATACTCCCAAAAGTTCAAAATATCCAAAATTTTGGTTAGCACTTTCGGGAGACTTAAAAATTATCCCCGAAGAGATGCTCGATTCCTATGATACATGTCACATGAAGTTTTGATCGCAGTATCAGTAACGGCATGAGCAGCGTCCGAGAGGAACACGGCAAGCAAAAGCCCATGTTTTACGTAATCAATACTTTTGCTCGATGCAGAGACGCGTTACCCGATGATGGAAAAACTAGCACATGCGGTTGTAATGTCAGCACTAAAGCTAAGGCCATACTTCTAGTCCCATACAATCGTAGTGCTTAGATTGTTCCCAAAATGGAAAATCTTGCATAGCCCCAGTCAATCTGGAAGGTTAGTGAAATGGGAAATCGAATTGAGCGAGTACGACATAGAGTATCGAGCGAAAGCTTGCGCAAAATCGCAAGTCCTCGCCGATTTCTTAGTAAAACTCCCTACAGGGTGCACGACAAGAACCCAACTCGACCTGGACCCTCCACGTAGAGAGATCCTTATCCAAACATGACTCCAGAATAAGAATCCGACTCTCATCACCAATAAGGGAAGTATTGGAACATTCATTCCGACTGGTTTTCCACGCCTCAAACAACTAAGCCGAGTACGAAGCCCTGATCGCGGCCTTACGATTGGCTCATGGCTTAAAGATACGAAATATTCATGCATATTGCGATTCCCAACTTGTGACAAGTCAATACAGTGGGGAATACGAAGCAAGGGACGAAAGAATGGATTCTTACTTGAAACTCGTCCAAAACTTGGCTCAAGATTTCGACCAATTCGCTCTCACCCAGATTCCTTGCGCAGAAAATGCCCATGCCGACGCCCTAGCCGCCTTGGTATCCAGTTCAAATCCAGGTCTGAGCAGGGTGATTCCCTTGTTCAACTCCGAGAGGCGCGACCAAATCAACTCCCTTTTCGCTTTCGCACAGGTTCAAAGCAATGGCCCCGGCTGAAGTCAACCTCACCAGTCTACGCCGCTCCACGTTGCGAAAAACAGTTGCGCTTAATCGTGATATGCTAGTCGACGCGTTAGACGCTATCGAAGAAACACGAGAAAAGGCGCTATTACGAATTCAAAACTACCAGCACCAAATCGAGCTCTACCAAAACAAGAAGGTTCGGTCACGTCCTCTTGAGCTGGGCGATCTCGTCTTGCGCAAAGTATTTCAAAACACCGAAGAATGGAAAGTGGGAAACCTTGGAGCCAACTGGGAAGGACCATACAAAATCATCAAAGTCGTCCAGCCCGGAGTTTATCGACTCGAAACCTCCACCGGTGAATCCCTCCCCAGAGCATGGAACTCTATGCACCTAAAACGCTACTACCACTGATCAACTGCCCCTCCATCGAGTAAGTGACTCACTGGTCACTTTTACTCGCTTAAACTTCTCCACCGAGTACATGACCATCGGTCACTTTTACTCGTAAAAAAATGGGTAAATGCACTTCCAAGTGACTTTTACTCGACAAACGAACTACGAATGGTTTGATTTCCTCTTCGGGGTACGTAGGCAGCCCTCAATCGGGTCCAGCTATACCCACTTAATATCCCAATCCTCACACTCACGATGCCAACAGCCAAGCTATATATGATATATAAAACTTCAGATCGCATACCGGCACTTGCCCCCGACGAACAGACACGTCCCGATCAGAGGCACGTTCAGGGGTACAAATTTTGTAGCCAAAGCAATAATTATTGTCCTCTTCGATAATTGTCGTGCACGGTCTGGCCAACCAGGAATCGCGTAAAAAGTACTTTAAACAAGGACAAAATCGTTATTGTCAAGGATTAAGATAATTATCCTTTTTAACTGAAAATTTTGGGTACGTTCTCAGTCCAAAGCACGACTCACTGAAAATACCGTCTAAAAGTTAAAAATATTTTTTGCCGACACGCGACTAAATGAACTATTCTAACTAATAAATTTGGATATATTCTAAGTTTCGGCTTACTGAAAACGCCGACTAAAAGCCTCAATCCAGAAGAACAAGAGGGTAAATCTGAGTCCAAAGCAAGATTCACTGAAAAATACCGTTTAAAAGTTAAGATAATTCTCGCCGATGGGCGACCAAACGAATTATTTCTAATTGCGGTATTCGGGTATGTCCTAAGTCCGTAACACGGCTTACTAGAAACGCTGACTAAAAACCTGAGTCCAGAGCGCGACTCACTGAAAATAGCGTCTAAAGGTTAAGATAATTCTCGCCGACGAGCGACTGAACAAATTATTTCTAACTAAGAGACAGTTGAATAAGTTCTAATTCTAGAACAAAAAGTAAAATCTGGGTCTAAAGCACGACCCACTGAAATTATCAACCCGAATACTCATAGATTTTCTCAAAACAAAAGGAGTCCGAATACAAAGGCCTCATAGGACCGACCAAGGGGTTCCGACCAAAAAAAAAGAAAAGAAAGACAACAAAATTTTCAAGGAAAAAGAAAAGAGACTTCAGCTCTCGACCTCTCCGGAACCACCGCCTTGGGACAGCGTAACCTGCTCAGAAGGACCCTTTGAAAGGACGGAAGGAGACTTGACCTCGTCTGGATCGACTGGCTCCCCTAGGGGCCTAGCTTTGTCACTCTCGAGTGCACCCCCATCCTCACCGTCCAAATCCCCCTCCTCGTCGTCGTTCGAGAATTCGGATACCTCCACTACCTTCTCTCTTGCGTCTTCTCCATCACAATCTGACTTATCTCCTAGGACGAAGGCTTTTGGCGATTCTCAGGAACCTCCGCATGGGTACAATGCGTAGTTTGAGGCTGAATCGCTGTGTCCGCATCAGTCAGCTCTGCAAGAAGATCCTCATCCATGAAAGGCTACTCGAGGATCAAGGGAGAGAGAGAAAGATCGGATTCCGGGATCTCACCAGGGTCCAATCGACTAGCCTCGGCCTTACACCTTTCTTCCTCAGCAGCAAAGTAGTCAATCGCCTCCTGAGGAATGTCCCCCCTTCTCTTCAGCATCTTAAGACATTTACGCGTCCCGAAAGACTTGATGTAAAAGCATCGGGCCGTGTCTTAAGCATCGTAGTCGGATGTCAGCTTACAAAGTCTTTGAAACCTACGATTAGCTTTAGTGGTCATCGCGGCCTGGACTCTGGCTCACCCGTGAGTCACCTCGAAGACCCGAGACTCCCTTAGTCGCTTGACTTCGGCATCGTGTCTTTCGTAAGCATTATCCCTCGATCGCTCCAGCTCCATCTTCTCCAACTCGAGAGCGGCCTTCTCCGCTTGGACCTTTTCCATCGCCGTCTTAACGACGGCAAGCTCGTTTTCAAAATCGTCAGCCCTTTTTTCTGGACCTCGCATCGAATGACGGCCTCGTCCCTCTTGGCAACCAATCTCGCGGAAACCTTCTTCACTTCCTTCTTCAAGGAAGCAATGATTGCGATCTTAGATTGGATCCGCTTCTCGGACTTTCCTAGAAGAGCATACGTCACCTTCAATTCAGAGTCATACTTCTCGATCAAGAAGTTCGAGCTGCCCTCGGCCTACACAACAAAAGTAAGCCCACGCCCAATCAGAAATCGGATGGCTAAGCAATAAACAAAAAGGGAAAAACAACAAAACGTTTACTAGCATTCTATTGCGAGTGGCGTCGATGAAAGCTTCCTTGAAAACCAGGTCGTCCACAGCTGGCATCATACTTGGGCCGCCCATGATATGACGAACCCACTCGGCGCATTGTCCTCCATTGCAGATCAGGGGAGAATCTGACACGTACTAAAAATGGACTTGATCAGGAAACAACTCCTTCAATTTGCGAGTCATATCACCACCCGAGGTCTCGTGATTTGGCTGGGAGGACGAGCTAGGTGCTTAAGAAAAAGGGGGCCATCATAAATTCCACATCTTCATGACCCCGTTCTTCAGAAAAACACCCAACTGACTACGTCGCTGTGGCTAGGGTTGACTTCTTGGCGCTCTCATTCCCCGATACAACTTCTTTACCAGCAGATGCATTCTTTCGATCCGACAGAGGGATCATGAACTCGCTATCCGGGATAACATTATCAGGAAGACGCAATCCCCCGCTATCAGCGTCTCGCCGGTTCTTGGCAGTCCGTTTCTTCTTTTGGGAGGCTTCTCAGAGCGTGCTTCTTTGGTGTTCCCTTCCGCGTCTTGCCGACTCCTCTTTCTGGAATTCTTCTTCACCCTAGAGATCCTGAGACGCGAGTAACGGTTTCTGGGACCGTCTCCATCACATGATCATTCGGAGCCGACCCATCCAAACCCATTGTGTCCAGGAGAGTCATGATTCTGGCACCAGAAATTCCATTCGGCCCTCTATCATAGCACTAAGATCCGGTAATTCTTTCATTTTCCTCGCCTTTACTAGTTGTTTGTTGACCTTCGAAGGAAAAAGAGACAAACGCTTCTTGCCAGGGACTACGAGCGCAAGCAAGTTCGAGATGCAATCACCTGCATCAAATCAAACATGTCAACTTCGCCAGTAACACCGGGCCGAGTAAAATCTGAAATAATATATATGAAAAACTTACGTTTGGATATTCTGGCTAAGGCTCAACGAATCCTCTCTTCGTGAATTTTGGGCCAGGTCTGTCGACTCAGCTGCGCTATAGCACGGGCGTCGAAAAAAAAAACGAGAACCTCCAGGGTAGTTCAAAGTATTCGGGTGGTTGACTGCAAAATCAAAGAAAACAAACGAATATCGGTTAGCGCCAGAAAAATATTTTCAGATGAAAATGTGATTTGTCTACCAATACGCTCGTTCCAGAGAACCTGGAACTCGTTACTCGGTGGCTCCACAAAGGAAAATTTGTCCGACTTGATGAAGAAGTAGTTCCGCTGCAATTGGCGGTCTTGTTCGGGTGCCCGGTGACGATGTTGTAGTTTTTCCTCAACATCACCGAGTACAATCCACCGGGCATGATCTTTATGACGATCAACTCCTCTAGCATCCGCACACCCATCGAAACATTGGCTTCCTCCGCCAGTACCATTAATGCGACCGCTACTCGGAACAACCCATTAAAAACTTGGCAAATCGCCACATCTCGACAAAACACGTAAGATGTGATCAGTCAGGGAATGGGAAACCAAAGTTTCATGTCCTCCTCGAATTAGGACTCGTAGACACACTGATATCCGAGTGGCGGCGGCCAAGGCCTCTGGTCTTCGGTCGGGATCAGAAACGTTATCCCTGGATTGCCACAGCGTCTGAGGAGTCTCTTTACACTGCCCATGGTTGATTTGGTAGGAAACACGTTTGCCCAGTCTTGACCTTCTACTTGGGACGGACGCAACGACTCATGTGGAACCGCCTCGAGCTTCTGGAAGATTCCACCCGAGCAGAACCGCATTGGGTAAATGTCGATTTGATCCACTGAATCCTCCGTTCCGGCCGAGTCGTCGACGGGATCGTCGACATGAGCGTTACCATCATCCTCCCTCTCACCAAGCGCTCCGCGTCAGCGACTAAGAATCTCTGAGACAAACTCATGTTCGCCATGTCCCTCAACGCATCCTGATGAACGAGATCAGACTCATCGAGGCCGTCAGCGCTCGCCGCCTCTCCTTCAGATAGGTCATCGGCGGCAGCCTTCCCCTTCTCCTCTCGCGGCAGCCTCTTTGGTGGCGAAATTGGTTCCGATCATAAGAAAAAGACGCTAAAATTACAACAACAGGATATAGAGAGAAGTGGAGGGAAGAGAGAGAAAGTTCCTGGTGAACAATGAAGAAGAAGGAGGAGGAAGAGGCATTCGGTATTTATAAGAAACATGACAACGCGTCTTCTCGAGGCGACTTCATTAGGTCTAGAGAGCCCTAAATGGGCCTCTAACCGATCAAATAGCCCACTTAATCCAACGAAGTTGCATCTTCTCGCGACAAGTGGGCTCGAAAATCCAGCATACGCTTATTCCTCGACTTTCCAGCTACCAACATGATTGAGCGACGACTAGCACTTATCACCTCTCAGAACCAACCAACATGAGATCATCCCGATCTTCCGCCGACTAGAGACTCAATACTCCTTATCGACCCAAGGAATCTGGATGAATAACGACTTAATGATCGCAATAACGGTTTAGTCGCATGGAACCAATTATTTCTAAGCCTGAATCTACCAGTTTGCTGGACTCATCGATTACCAACAAACGTGGGGGGCTCATTGTAGGAGATTGATTATACCATCGACAGGGGCCCATAAATAACAGGCCCAATGCGTCCCATAAGTTAATATTGAAGCGGCTCGGCTCGGCGATGAGCCAACGATCGGCTCGAGACTACTTTTAGCCGATCGAAGCCAGACTTTTCGACTCGCTACGACGACCAGAAGAACCGAACCAAGCAAGGATCCTTGTCGGCCCATTATCCCCGCTAGACAAAAGGCCCACCAGGGCAAATCAACCTAGGGCATCCAGTGCCTCCACACACCTATATATAAGGAAGGAGGGACAAAAGTTAGGGAGGAGAAAAAAACGACCACAACACACAAGGCGGCTAGAACTAGGGTTTTCAATCATTCTAAATTTAGACTGTCTTGTATTTACTTTCCGACTTACTTAATCAAAAAAATTATTCCTTCAAACTGTAAAAAAGAAAAGGCTCACCCAATTAATCGTCTTTGAAAGGACTCACCGACGAGTTCTATCAATCCAATCGATCCCGACCGAACTCAGTACAAACAGCTCATAATTATTGTAAGGTTAAGGATGTATTACTTACGATCTCTAATAAAATTAATTCAGTAAACAGAAACAAAGATCAAAAGAATTGAAGATGATTTTACCGAAGATGAATAGTTGCGTGAAGAAGGGATATTGTATGACCGGAACCAGAGCGAGCTTGTAAATAATGTTGTTGCCGACTCCTAATCGACGTAGCCACAACCCAAATTACCATCTCTGTAGTATTGACATGTTGATCACCCTCGACCATGTGGCCATTGCTATCTTCGGTCTTGTTACAGCTGATCGCATAACTGCACATGCCGGCCTTTTTAACATCGCTTGAGCTCCTCCCTCATCACATTCATCACACCCATCCCAAGATGATCTGCCCTATGGTGTCACCACTTCGATTAACCACCACCTGGAGTGTGATGGTAGACGAAGGTTGATGTAGTGTGGCGACGAATATCGAGGTTAGACGAAAGAGAAGGTTAAGAGTTTCTTTTTTTTTAAACGAAGGTTAAGAGTTGCGAAGATTTTCTACGACTTTGAAATGAGATTAGACTTTTTTAAAATAAAAATTTATTTGTGTCTGTTCAGTTTGTGTTTTGGAAGGCTTTAAAAGAGAAATTTTCATTTTCTGTAAACTCATTTACAAAATTAAATGGTTGCTGATGTGGACACCCTAGATGGAGAGAAAAAAGTGTTATTATATATACTAGAGATTTTACCGCGCGTAGCGCGGTTTATTTGTCTATAAAATTTATATAATTTTACTGTTAACAACTTTCCCTGTCAAAATGATATAAATTTTAGAAAAAAATGTTTCAAATGTTTTTACATTGTAATGCAATTTTATAAGGTAATAAAGTAAAGAGTAAACTTAAAAGAATTTTTTTTTGTTTAATGAATTTTTTTAGCTAAAATATGAAAATAATAGATTATTAAAATAATATAATTATAATAAAATTTAAGATGTTTTAAAAATATATGTGAGAACTCCAAAACAAAAACTAATACTTTATAAATTATAAACACTATAAATTAATAAATATCATTGGTTCCAGTTGAGCTAATGTAAAAGATAAAAACAAATTTGATAAGATAATAAATTTTGAAAAAGATTATGTACATATATGGTCCCAGCATAAGTACAAATTAATGAGGAAGCTTGTCAAAAATATCACTTTTCTTGTATCATTTTCACTTTTACCTTAATCACTTTTACCTTCATTTTTTAAGAGGAAAAACACACTTATAATACTTGGGTTAATTAAACTAAGACTTATGGTTTAGAGTCGAGGGGTGGGGGTAGGGTGGAGTAGAGTTTAGGAATGTAAAATTTAAGATTCTAATTAATATTAAAAAATCCTCTTAAAAATGATATTTATGAAAATGTTTCTTTAATGAAGGTAAAAATAAAAAGTATTACCAATAAGGGAAATTGTCAAAAATACCACTTTACTTGTACCATTTTTCATTTATACTTTAATCACTTTTACCCTTACTTTTTAAGAGGAAAAAACACACTTATAACTCTTGGGTTAATTAATCCAAGACTTAGGGTTTAGAGTTGAAGGGTGAGGGTAGGGTTTAGGAATGTAAAATTTAGGATTCTAATTATTTTTTTAAAAAATTACCTCTTAAAAAATGTTATTTATGAAAATGTTCATTTAATGAAAGTGAAAATGAAAGTGGTACAACAAAAGTGCTAAACTTGAAATTCTCCCTACCAATAATGTGGTAAACATGAAAATTCCCAATTAATAATTAATGTATATAAATTATATACCTATTGTATATTTTGTATTTTTATTCACAGTAAAATTTATATTTAAATTTTCTTATTATTTCGAAATATATTGGTGTTTTATATCATTTTATACTTACAATGCATTTATTGTATGGGCTTTTTGCAAAATTGACTCAAAACTCAAAGTCAAACACAAAACTAACCTCTCCCTTTTTTTGTCATTTCTTGTGTCCAATTCACCCCATATGTTCACATTATTTACGAAAATGCCATTGTTTTTTTTCTTGTTTTTTTTCTGAAAATGGCATTTTTACTCTCTCAACCTCATCATCTTCAAATATTTACAATATTGCCATTGCCATCAATACCACAACCACCATGAACAACCAATTTGAAGCTCTTAATGCACCTAAAATTGATTGACACTACCTAAAATTGATTGGCACAAAATGTTATGAACAAAAAACAACATCTCTTTAACTTTGTCTCCATATTCATCCAAAAAATTCAAGCTTTTGATTCTAAATTTTTTAGGCTTGGTAGAGCCATTCAAGCATACTAATCTTCGTGGGTTACTTTCGTTTGAGGTTCTGGGTGGTTGGAGAGGACTATTTGTGCTTAGGAAGTCATCTCACTAGTGAAAGGTATGAAATTGAAAAAATTTTCAGATTTGTTCGTGTCGAAGACTTACCCGTAAGTCGTCTGGCTGAAGAAGACTTACGGGTAAGTCTTCTAAGCACACGGGCGACTTACTTATAAATCGTCCAGATTTGTTTGTTAAGAAAAAAATTCTAGACGACTTACTAGTAAGTCGTCCAGGATAAACGGGTTAGTTTTGCATTTGACCGAGTTGTGTCAGATATTTGACTTTTCCTGGACGACTTACAAGTAAGTCGTCTCTGGGAAATCAAAAATTTCAATATTTTATTAAAGCTAGACGACTTACCCGTAAGTCGTCTCAGGTTACTTTTGCAATTGGAAAATAAAACTTAAATATTTAACTTTTCCCAGACGACTTACTTGTAAGTCGTCTAGGTAGAGGACCTTCCTGAAAGTCGTCCAGGATAAGCGAAGTCGTCCAGATTTTTTTCCGAGATTCTGGTCAAACCTTGCTTCTCTCGGACGACTTTCAAGTAAGTCCTCTACCTAGACGACTTTAAATTAAGTCGTCTGGGAAAAGTTAAATATTTAAGTTTTATTTTCGAATTTTAAAATAACCTGAGAAGACTTACAGGTAAGTCGTCTAGCTTTAATAAAATATTGAAATTTTTGATTTCCCAGAGACGACTTACTTGTAAGTCGTCCAGGAAAAGTCAAATATCTGACACAACTCGGTCAAATGCAAAACTAACCCGTTTATCCTGGACGACTTACTAGTAAGTCGTCTAGAATTTTTTTCTTAACAAACAAATCTGGACGACTTACTAGTAAGTCGTCCCATTTTAAAGTCAATTGCAAAAATAACCTATTTGGACGACTTACTTGTAAGTCGTCTATGTCTTCCAGACGACTTAACCGTCAGTCGTCTGCGTCAATGTTTAGTAAACTTTCATTTTCTCTATGTTTACTAATGTGTTTTATTTTGAAATTTTGCAGATGTTGCGTCAGTTACATGCAGTGTATGGAGAATGGTTTTTGGAAGATTCTAATTGGGATTTTGTGGTTGATAATTCCAAAGGAGCGAGACTATTTTTGTTGAGTGAAGGTTCGACACATGCTGAACTTGTTGCAATGGTTCAAGAAGATTATAACCTGGACATGAGCACAGAATCTGTGGAGATAACCTACTTGTTACCAGCTGAAATGATGCAGGTTCCAGACACTCCTCCTATTCATGTTACAAGTGATAGACAAGTTCGAAACTTGCTCGAGATAACCAAAACGCATGGAGTACGGCTTTGTGTATCAAGCCATAGCAAGGTGGAAACAGTTTCAGAGGAAAGGGAAGAGGAGGATGAAGATGATGAAGCTGATGAGTTTTTTGAAAATGATAATGATTTGGTTGAAGATGAGAATCATAATGGGGAAGAGGATGATGGGGAGGAGGATGATGGGGAGAAGGATGTTGATATCTCTATTGTTGCTGAAGCGGACGAGAATGGTGAGGATTACAGTGTTTATGGAAAGGTTAAAGATGAGGATTTGGAAGAAGATGATGATATGTGTTTTGAAGAATTCAAAAAGACTTATGCTATTGAAGGAGAAGGATCGAATGGTAACAGTATCTACGTCAACCAGAGTTTTGTTAGCAAGGATGCACTGCTTTCAGAGCTGCGGTTGACAGCAGTTAAGCGTAAGTTCTCCTTCAGAATATATAAGTCAACGAAAACTCTCTTTGTGGCAACCTGTCGGGTTAGTGGTTGTGGATGGAAGATGAGAGCGAGTGTGAAACATGGAACAAACACGTTTTGGGTAACAAAGTATGTGGAAACACATACATGCTCAGTGGGAGACCGAATCGCTCAGCGGAGACACTGTACTCCGAAGTATGTTGCTAGGCTTTTCATTGATCGTGTTGGAATCATTGATGGGTTGAATCCACAGCATATCACTGATGCAATGAAGAACATGTTTGGCATGACGCTTGATTACACCACTTCATACAGAGCACTGGTATATGCACAAATATTGGTGAGAGGATCAGCAGAAGATGGGTATTCGCGTCTACCATCATATCTCGAGCAAATCTCCTTAGCAAATCCCGGTTCTATCACAGCTATAGAACTTGATTCTAAAAAAAGATTTAAGTATCTATTTCTCTCTTTTGGAGCTTCTATCAGAGGTTTTAAGTATCAGAGAAGGGTCATTGTCGTGGATGGGACTCACCTACATGGGAAGTATGAAGGTACTATGTTAGTTGCAACCGCACAAGATGGGAATTTTCAGATATTTCCATTGGCTTTTGGGATCGTAGATGCTGAAGATAACCCTTCTTGGGAATGGTTTTTCACAAAATTGGCTAGTTGTTTATCTGATGAGCAGCCTCTCGTGATAGTCTCCGACCGGCATGCAGCCATTAAAAGTGCGTGTGAGAAGGTGTTTCCCTGGGCAACCCGAGGAATATGTTATTATCACCTTCAAGATAACATTGTCAAAACTTATAAAGGGAAACATCTCTTGTACTTGGTGAAAGGTGCTGCTTATGCCCATACGGTTTCAGATTTTAACCGGTACATGGCTGAGATACGGAGTGCAAACCCGGACCTTGCAACGTATTTGGAGGATGCCGATGTCACCCTATGGTCAAGGGTTTATTCTCAGGGGGACAGGTACAACATAAAAACAAGCAACATCGCAGAATCTATTAATTCCGCACTGAAGCGAGCTAGAGGATTTCCTATTCATTTCCTATTGGAGTACATAAGAGAGAAGCTAGGAAAGTGGTTTTGGAAAAGGAGAGATGATGCTTTGAGTCTCCCAAGTCACCATAGTCGCGGTGTTGAATACTTGCTTGCTGTTCGATCGGAGATAGCGGATACGATGAGGGTTCAACCAATTGATGGATGGCGATTCTTTGTGAAAGGTGGCAAAATGGACTGTGTGGTTGATTTGGAACATGGCAAGTGTGATTGTGGTGTTTATGCAGTAGAGAAAATACCTTGCTCTCATGCTATAGCTGCTGGAATACATGCTGGTTTGCATATCTCCACACTTGTAAGTCCAGTGTACTCAAAGGATTATTTGTTTGCAGGATACTCAGAAAATATATATCCTTGTGTTGGACAACAAGTTGAGGAACGCACATGCTTGCCTCCGGAGGTAAAACGTGGTCGGGGAAGACAGAAGAAATCAAGATGGCAATCCTGGTTGGAGCTATCCAGGATGAAAGGACGCAAACCTAGGAAACAACACAGGGTTTATAGATGCTCAAATTGCAAGGAAACTGGTCATACGAAACCACAATGTAAGGAACCACTAGACGACTAACTTGAAGGTCGTCCAGACGACCTTCAAGTAAGTCGTCCAGAGTTTATTCCTCCAGAAGACCTTCAAGTAAGTCGTCCAGAAGGTTAGTCCTCCAGAAGACCTTGAAGTTAGTCGTCCAGAAGACCTTCAAGTTAGGTCGTCCAGAAGACCTTCAAGTTAGGTCGTCCAGAAGACCTTCAAGTTGTGTTTAGTCTATGTATTCAGTTAGGTCGTCCAGTATTCTGTTAGGTCGTCCAATATAATGCTAAGTCGTCCAATATAATGTTAAGTCGTCTAATTATATTAAAAGTTCAAGTACACACAAATCGTAATCTATCATAAATTACAAGTTTAAATACACACAAATCCTAATCTATCATAAATTACAAGTTCAAATACACACAAATCCTAATCTATCATAAATTACAAGTTCAAATACACACAAATCCTAATCTATCATACATCATATGTTCCAAGGTTTTTTACAAGGTCATCGTTTTCTTTCGCATGCTGCTCAGGAAGCTCTTTAAATATATCGATCGCCATCTTATCCCTCATAGTCTTCGCGTTGGCCTTAGCAAAGTCTTTTTGGTTAAATGGCATCCCAAGAGCATGACATTCAATGTACCTCAGAGTGTAAACGCCACAATCACCAGATCTGGCCTGAGGGATATCGGTTGGTCTCTCATACGTGAATGGCTCCAGTGATAACTGGTCACGTTGAGAAACGGATGCGCACTCAAAAAGCAGATAAGGGAGCATCTGGAGAAAAGGCTCCATTATCAGATCCAGTTCTTGAGGGGAGATATGTGAACGAATGCTGTCCCAGACGACTATGTGTCTCTTAGGGATCGATATCCACAGCGCAATCCAATGAGTGTCGCTCTGGTTCACTGGCAAATAGATATCATCAACATCCGTCCCCCAAACCTTGTCCGTCCTGCAAAATGATGGTAACTCGCCTGAATAATAAGCCCACGCCCCACCAGGAAGTCTTCTTCCTAAACCATAGGCATCGGGCTGCGAATTCTTAAAATCCTGGTAGTTAAACCTCCATTGTTGAGAAAAGAGATGATCAAGGAAGCATATTCTCTCGCTCCTGAAAAGGTGTGGCGTCTCCTTTTGCCTCTTCCTCAAAACATTGATCCAAGCATCCATATGCTGCATATAAAATAATACAAGTCATAAGATACCAGACGACTTACCATAAGACTACCATAAGTCGTCTGGTAAGTCGTCTTCATAGACGACTTACCAGACGACTTACCAGACGACTTACCATAAGTCGTCTGCGTAGAAGACTACCATAAGTCGTCTGGTAAGTCGTCTGGTAAGTCTTCTACATAGTCGACTTACCAGACGACTTATGGTAGTCTTCTACGCAGACGACTTATGGTAAGTCGTCTGGTAAGTCGACTATGTAGAAGACTTACCAGACGACTTACTAAGTAATCTACTAATCAGTTTTGTCAGACGACTTACACAATCCTCCAGCCAAGATAGGGAGGTCCGAAGGCCGTGATACCACCACGTCGGACTTGAACGAGGTTTCTTGTCTGCAGGTGTTTTATAATGACTGCAAACACGAAAAGCAATTAGTTTTTATAGGGAGAAGCTATTAGCAAGGTAGGCAATCACTTACGGATCAGTTTGCAACCATTCGACGAGCTCCTTCAACTTCTTCCTGTCAAGTGCTGCAAAGGGATTGTAGGCTCTAGAAGGTTTTTTCGTGTTTGCAGTATAAGGAGATCTCTGTGAGGCAGCAACTTTCCTGTTCCGCTCAGTCTTTTGACGGACAACTGCCAAAGCAGTTTCTCTCTTGTCCTCATATCTAGCAACCTGCTGCTGTTTCTCTGCTGGAGTGAAACTTGTTTTTTTGGCCAATAGAACAAGGCTCTCAGATGCGGACTCATCGTTAAAACTCTCATCGAGAAGTGTTTTATCCTTCTCTAGCTTTGACTCCTTTGGCTCTTCAGGAAGTGTTTTATCCTTCTCCTCTTTAACACTCTCATCCAGAGGTGTTTTATCCTTCTCCCCGTTTACACTTTCACTAACCCCGGGAGAGGCAGTGGGTTGAGAGGATCTGCCTTTAGGTTGAGAGGATGTGCCTTTAGGTTGAGAGGTAGTGGGTTGAGAGGTAGTGGGTTGAGAGGATGTCCCTGTCACATGTTTGGTGATACCAACCTTCTTCTCCACTGCTTCCACCCTTTCCGACAAATGCTTGATCTCCATAAGGCACGTCCCAAACCCTTCCCTCATGGCATCAAATATGTCCTTGAAATTTCTTTCAAGATCCACTTTGCTCATCCCAATCACAGTCCTAGTAACCTCTGGACGAGCCTCTGTGCGAACCTCTGGACGAGCCTCTTCACCAGCCTCTGCAAACTTCCCTGCACTCTCCCCTGAAGGTGCCTCTGCAGGTGCCTCTTTTTTTGCCTCTTTACGAGCTTTCTTCAGAGGTCTTGGACTCTCTTCTTCTACCAAAACTATGGCTTTCTTTGATGGACTCACAACCACCGGCTTTGTATTGACCCAAGTACCGGTGACTTCCCAGCAATCCATGGTCCACTTCCACGGTCTCTGATTAAACATAACTTTAATTATGTTCTCCGCGGGAAGGTCCTCAGCATCAGAGTCCCATTTTGGAAACATTTCACCATAATCCTTCTCAACAAAGTTCACCACCGTAGTCTGCAGTAAATATAAGATATGAACTTAGATATTTGACGGATTAACTTATAAATAAGTCGTCTGGAAAGTCGTCTGGAAAGTCTTCCTACTGGACGACTTACCAGACGACTTAATTAAGTCGTCTGGAAAGTCTTCCTACTGGACGACTTACCAGATGACTTAATTAAGTCGTCTGGAAATTCTTCCTACTGGGAGACATTCCAGACGACTTAATTAAGTCGTCTGGTAAGTCGTCCAGTTGGAAGACTTGCCAGACGACTTTCCAGACGACTTAATTTTTGGAGTAAAGGATAGAAGTAAATACCTGTCTGCAGATAGCATCTTTAAAGCATCTGCGTCCTTTGCCACCCATGTAAGCCAGTATCGGTGGAGACGGTCTGTTTGGTATGGGATTACCATAGTTAGCAGCCAATTCCGGCAGAGCTGTGTACACCCAGACCTGGAGAGCTTGTATAAACCCATCGACAGTGTAACAGCCCGAAATATCTTTGCCCTTCAAAGAGTCCATCAGCACCTTGAACGCGACTCTCCCCCATGGATAGTTCTCAAAACGTTCTAAATCCATCACAAGCCTTGCCAGACTAACCCTTGTGGCGGTTGAATACTTTCTCCCTTCTATATATCCAGTGAAGATGGCAAGGTACCCGAGCCGCTTGCGATGTTCCCGAGACCACCCTTCGCATCTCTCAAATGCTGCTATTATCTGCTCAGTAGATGGCCCAGTTTCGACATGAACTCCCAACATGTCCCAGAAAGAAGCCATCTCCTTTGTGACAGCACACCTCGGTCTCTCAAGGTCCTCTATGTACTCGCAGTTTAGACCAGTGAGGTTTTCAAACTCTAACAGTGAAAACCTCACAGGTTCTGGACCAACTAGACTCCACAGCTCGTACTTCTTCTTTATGTCCAGCTGGAATCCGAGCATGTAGTGCACCAGCCTTGAAGCCCAACCAAATCCGAGCTCTTTAAACTTGATGAAAACTCCCAGCTTTGACTCCTTTAGCTCTTCATATTCGTCACCATGAAGAGCATTCTTTAAAGCATTATGCAACTTCGTACAATCCGTATGATAAGAAATAGCTTTCATTGCTGGTGGCTCTTCCCCTAATGTATGCAACCTACGGGGGAGTTCTGGAATATCCATTTTTTTTGTCTGCAAAACAATGAAAGACAACCATCTCAGTATAACATTTTAATTATAAGTCTGGAAGACTTGTAATTAAGTCGTCTGGAAGACTTTCCAGACGACTTATAATTAAGTCGTCTAGAAGAGACGACTTAATTATAAGTCTTCCAAGACTTCCAGTAGAGATTTTTAGAGCATACCTGAAATTTCGGAGAAGCCATAGTCGCCTTCGACACAGCGGTTATAAATCTGCCAAAATAGACAGCCAAAAAGAAATGCGGTGAGAACGGTGGTGAGAACGGTGGACTTAAGAGACAACGTTTTAACTTACCTCGCTAGGGTTTACAGACACGCCTCTGAAAGAAACGCCGCTAGGGTTTACAGACAAACGCCGCTAGGGTTTACAAACAAACGGCGCTAGGGTTTACAGACAAACGGCGCTAGGGTTTGAAATAGAGGAAGTGGCGGTGAGAAAGGTGGTGAGAATGACGGTGATAACGGCGGTGAGAAACGGTTGTGAGAATGATGGATTACAGAGAATCGCCTTCGAAATCGCCTTCGAAATCGCCTTCGAAATCGCCTCTTTGAGAGAATGACGTTACAGTTTCTAAATCTCGCGAAACAGTAAACCAAAAAAAAAAAAAATCTTATATATGCCCGGTAAAAAAATCCGGTTATGTTTAAAAGCACATTGGTAAAATGGTAAAACTAAAGGTTCGGTCCGGTTTGAACGTGCATCAGACGACTTACTAGTAAGTCGTCTACCGTAAATATTCACCAGACGACTTACTAGTAAGTCGTCCCAGACCCTAAACCCTAAACCCTAAACGAAATTGACTAAAATAACTAACAAACCACGTTATAAAATCAAATTATACTTAAATAGTGTTTACTATATACAGAAATAAATACATTTAGGTCAAATTTAAATTTTTCAAAAAAACATTTATGCTTTCCAAAATCTAACCCTAAGAACACATACAATACTACAACATATGTTGGCAAAACCTAAACCAAAGAATATCATGACTCACTACTTTCACTCATCTATGTTGAAAACAATTAAATTTTGTTATATCTTAATTTATATTTCTTTAAACATACGTTAATTACATGATTTCAATTTTTCACTTACCAAAATATTTTTTACAAAATTTTTAAATTATTTTTAAGAAGTACTATACTAGACGACTTACTAGTAAGTCGTCCAGACGACTTACTTGTAAGTCGTCTAGACAGAAGACTTGCGGGGGTTAGAAACGTAAAAAAAAATTCCGTTTTTTTTTTTGTTCACAAGGAGCTGGTTGTAATTTCAATAGCCTTTTAGGTTACTTTTGCATTTGATTCAAGTTTTGGTTTACTTTTGCATTTCAAATCAAGTTTTAGGTCAGTTTTGGCAAAAAACCCTTATTGTATCCCCCATAATCGAATATGAACAAATATAGAATTTGTATCCATAAAGTTTAATCAATATATAAACCGTGAAATCAATTTTTCTTCATATTTTTAACATAAAGACATACTTTAACATTTACAAATCTAAAAAATAAATTTTGTAAATTAATAATTTGATATATTAATAAATAAAAGCCTCAATGTTATTCATTTACAAAAACTTTATTGAACGTTTTTGAAATGGAGGTGTATAAATTAAAACACAAGGTTTGAAATAATTAATTTTATTTTGTGTTTATATATTAGTATTTATTTGATTTTATATAATATTGGAAAATTAGAATGAAACTGTTTGAAATATTATAATCTTTTTCTGGAATGTCATTAATTAATATTTTATTATATATTTTATATGTAAACATAGTTAACGTTTCTATTAATCTTTTATTAATCATGTTTAAATCTTTATTAAGAGTTCAAATACTCTTAATTTATTAAATTTTTAATATTTGTTTATTTATGTATATCATATATTTGTTTATTCACCATCTGATTTCAAATTTAAAACTATTATTTAGAGAATACCTACATAACCTTCATTTTCATTTACATATATATTTTTATAAATATGTAATCATTTTGAATATTTAGATCTGTAAATTTTAATGACCAATAAAGATGATTCAATAAATCTCTAAATTTTGATTTCTGTTCAATATTATTTTTTTAGTATGCTTTATTTTGTGAATAAGTATTTACAGTATTATAAATAATGTAAAATCTATAGGACATTTCAATATGAACTTTGTATGTTAGCGTAGAAACATATTTTCATTATTATTCTAGACTCTTAAGTTAATAAACAGCTTAAGATGAAGTTGGAATAGCCAGAAGCAAATTATTTTTTTTTAAAAATCAATTTGTTAATTCTTTTCAAAATGTACTAATTGATATCAAAATGCATCAATTGGTGATGTTCTAACCTAAATTGATCTTTACACAAAATTATTTGAAATAACATTATAAATAAACTACACACAAATCTAAGTGTATATGGATAGACGGGAGGTAACAAACTAAAAACAAAATCTTTGTAATGCAATTTACTGAACGTAATCAAAAGGCTTAACATGTCTTCTTTTCTTTTTTTACACAATTTTTCAAAAGCAATTTTCTGTACTAATAATGAAACAGAACACAACATATTATCATATATTTGAAGAAGTGAAGATCTCGCAATGCTTTAGTCATTCTCAACAGCTTAATATTAAAACTGTCAAACTAAGAGAGACTCAGAAAACTGTGATTCAGTAGGGGAAGTGATGTTTGCTTCTCTTAACCCCACCATGGATCCGCCTTCGGAAGCTCTCCCCTCTCAAGCTGTATAGATTCATTGTTTAAGTCATTATGAAAAGACTAACAGAAAGATATAACTTTGAGCACGTGATCAGATCCGAACCAACACTTTTGACTTTTTGCGTGTAATTGGAAGCTGCCACCAGGCTGAATGTTGCGTACTTTGGCCTAGTCATTCTGGATTTGCATTCCAAGACGAAAAATGTGTAACTATGGAACAGTTATTATATCATACGACTTGCACAAACGACATCATGTTCTACAAAGACATTCTGAATATTGAGTTCATCTACAAATCATTCTTTTCACTTAATACTTTTCCAAAGTTCCTGGAAACAAATAAGATAAGACATACAAAACAATAAAGTTTAGATTTTGGCTTCAAGTTTAAGGAAAAATTTATTTAACTTATGGTGTATTAGATTTACCGTATAGATCTCCTTTTTTGCTCTTTTGTTAGCTAGAAAGAGAGCTAACTGTGAAAGAAGCATGGGATGATCACACACTGCATCTATGTTGGCAAAGACGTAGACTTTTGCAACAGATGGATTGCATATGCAGTACTGCTCATCGTTTAAGTTGAGAATAGGAGATGCTGATCATTGCTTTGATTTCAGCTTTGTTCACAACTTCAGAGAGAGCAGAAGGCGGAATTGCAAGCTGTGAAAGCATTGCTTAACCGTCCCAATTTCTCGAAAAGCTTGAGGATCTCGAACCTCCTCAGTTGGTTAGTCTTTCTTTATTATTCCTCTCAATAACACCATTGCATCAGATGAAGACAATACAAAACGTTTTACTGTGTCAGATTTCTGCTTCAAAATTTATAAGAAACAACATAAAAAGCTCTTTATACTGCATGAATGAATGTTTATACGTTATAAATGAGTAAAGGAACTTGCATTAAAAATATGAAGCAGCACCTCTTCATCAATGAGGAGGAGATCTCGGATACAGTAATCAAACACCGGCACGATGTTAGACCCCTTTCTTTGTTTCCCGTAACAACCGCTACCTGAAGAGGAGTGACAACAACTCCATACATCACACATCCGTCTTCTACTTACCGTTTAGAAAGGTAAATATATTTTAGAGGAAAGAGGTATTCATATCGTGAACACTCATTCTTTTTCTGAGAAGAAGGTTCAGAGACTCATCAATATATTCTCTAGTCTGTCAAGGTTAAGCATGTAAACATCAAAACCTTTAAATGGAGATAGTTTTGTGTTCTTCCTTTACTTGTATAAAGATCCTCTTCTGCAAAATCTTATGGAAAGATGCATAGTGCCAACAGTATTTTCTTGAAATGGTGAGCCTAATTTTAAAGACACAAATGAGAAACCATATAATAAACATGCAATTTGGTTCTCTGAAGACCCGGGTGACACAAACAATCTTCCTGCAAAACATTAAGGAAGATTTATCCAGTAAAGGTCGTCAATGGAGACAGAGAAAGTGAAGGTCTTACTCGGCTATTGAGACGACATAAGCTATCTTCTTACACCAAAAAAAAGCGGAAGGCTAGACTCAGAAAGAAAATGTACAATATGTTTGAGTCATACAATTAAGTTAATGAAAACTACACAAATACCATCCAAATTGATTCTCATATGGAAACAATGCATAGCGCAAAAGAATATACAATGACTTACATTAATTATTCCGTCAGTTCTCAGATCTTTCTGCATCAAAAATACAAAAAAGTATAACACAATTCAGAAGACACACTTATAACCTTAAACCACGCAAATTCATGGTTCTAGAGTTTCTTACACTTTGAAGAAACATAAAAATCAAATTCTGGAGCAGATAAAACAATAGAAAGACGGATCGAAATTCATTGAATAAATAGAGTAAATAGTCCTCACAAATTTGGTGATGTCGACGTTTGAGATCTCTCTAAAACTCCCGGGAAGAAGAAATGAAAATTTGTGAGAGGAAGCCATCGTTGCTTAAGGTTTGAGCAGTATTTGGGTTTTGGATACATCTGCGCATATATATAGGATGGGAGAGGGGAAGTTGAAGTGATTCGTGGAAATCTATCTTTGATCTCAAGGATGCAGTTATAGCTGAAGTTAGTGGGAGTAAATACGTGTACCATATTTTACAGCTAAATTGAGAAGATGAAAGGTGATGAAGATGGAGAAAGAATTGGAAAAGGCAAGAGGCTGAGTTGTCTGGTTTCGGGTACGAAAAGATACCTTATTTATTGGCTATGATTTTAATTTGAGATTTTTAGAAAATATTGGTTAACGAAATGACGTGTATTAGGGAAACATAATTTGTTGGAATTAAATTGTACAGGTGGCATAGCTCTCCACTCACCATATTCTCCTTTTAGTATAGTATAGATGATTCAAATGTAATGTACGTTGGGATAATATATTGATCACAAAACCATGCTACAACTTATTTAAAGCTACTACAATTATCAAACTTGAAATAAAATCTGCAATGCAGCAGAGTGTAGAATGGAGAAAATTGACCAACTCAGCTAAATCTCCGCAACAATAAGGAGTCAACAACTATCATATCCTACAAACAAAAGTCGACACCAACTACGAAGACTGAAACAATGACAAAACCATAAAAGGGTAATGACCATCAGAAACCAAAAGTTATCATCACAAGCAAATAGCAATACAGACCGCACCAAGGTTAAATAAATAAAATGACCATCACTTGGTTATATTTAACCTTTCTTCTTATCAAAAGATAAGAATAAACAAACGACTGGTTTAGTTCATGCTTAAATACATTACATCCACATCGTGAAAACGAATGAGCTACAACGTTTACTGGTCTAAGGCCCAATTCCGTCTTTTAAACAACCTTGTCCTATTAAATCACATCTTCTGACTGAGTTCTAAATAGATGGGAAATCTAATTAATAAGATAGCAACATTTGAATGGAGAAAAACAAATATGTTGACAATTTTTTAATAGAAAAACAAATATGTTGACAATTTTGTAATAGAAAAACAAATATGTTGACAATTTTTAATAGAAAAACAAATATATAGACAATTTTTTAATAGAAAAACAAATCTCATGAGTAATTGGGCGAGCAAGATAACCAAAAGTAACTTATAAGTGACGAGTAAATAGTCCTAAGTCTTGTAAACCAAATTTTCTCTTCGTAAAATAGTTTTCACAAGAAAACTCAGTCTACCAACGTAACTGAAGATTGCACAACACCTTCACAGCATATTAAACTACGGTAACCAAAATTGCCTCTGCATAATCAAAACATCTTTCACACTATTATCAACTTTGGTTGCGAAAACAGCAACTTCAGATAACAGCCCCCGCGCGGGGCTCCGTGAAGGGACCTGACCCATTTTTTTGCACCATCAGTATGAGTCTAAACCGACTTCCTCGATCAGATTTGGGTTAGTTTCCAACTTTCTTAACTTAGAATTATTTTTGGCATTTTCAGTTCGTTTTCAGACAAGTCCACAGGCATAATAAGATTTAGATAGATAACAAGAGGTTCGAGTTAACAAATGAGTATGCTATAAGCTATTACAAGTTTAACTCGTCCTATATCTACCCAAATCCACCATCTTTCCTTCCTGCTTTTGTCCCACGGTCAAGCTATATCTTTACCCTTTCGGGTCTGATCCAGATCTGCATCCAAACAAAGGAGCCATAAGCAAACATAATGCTTAGTGAGAGCAGTCATCCCGTCCCACTTAGCCAAAGTAAAGCAATCGAGTCTATACAGTCATTCGGATAATGGGACATGCTCATCATCCAGTCAGTTACTTGATCGACATAACCGAGCCAAGCCAAAATGCCATCAAATCCAGTCAAGCCCTAGCAGGCCATAAATGGCTCTAGGCGCATGATCTGATCAAGGTGCATCAATGGAAGGATCCGATTACTCGAACAAGCCAGATTGGTGCAGATAATTCGAATTAGACAAGCAATCAGTACACGGAACAACTCCTAACAATACGACTACGATTCAGTACGATAGGCTACGGTCGCGCACTCACCTTTGTCTTTAGATTTGGTATGATATGGTTTGATTCACCCTTTTTGACACCTTTTTTGCAGTTCTTCTCAGACTTACAAACACTAGGACAGTCGGAATCACCCAACGGATAAACATACTGGATTCCGAATTAATCGATCCGGCCAAAACTCGAAGTTTCCCACTCGGTCGCACTTTAATCTCTCTGAGTTTTGTCTCTGTTTGCCTTAGATTTTTCGTGAAGAAAAATGGAGAAAATCCGCCTAAGGAGACGATTAAATGAGCAGTTGGGCAATTTACACCCGCATAACCGCCCAAGTAACCGTTTCAGTGGTTTTCCCTTCGGCCAGAAAGTGATAACCGCTACCCCGCACACTTCTGCCTTCCCAGCGCGAGTTTTACCCTTCCTTCCAATAACTACTCCTGCTAATTTACTTAGGCAAAATATTGAACAAAGGTGGACTGTCCCACCCGACAAGTTGAACCGCTTTGTCATAATCGGACCAATCATGTATGAAATCCGACCAGACTTGTCTGATCTGACCAACCTTGTCTGAACTGGCCAAACTTATATGAATCAGACTGTTACTACCCGAATCAGCTCAATCAGCTCAGTCCGGACATTCTCAACCGTTTTGTCTGATTTCCGACCATCGCCTGTCCAGCCGACCAGCTCAACCGTCCTGTCCGAATCCGATAATACTTGTCCGGATCCGACCATTGCTGTCCAAAAATTCTTCACCGCATTCTTACCAGACTGGCCATGCAGTCCAGAGCCAGAGTTGGCCCAGGTGCAAAATTTAGCACTAATCCGAGCTTCCACCCCTTGCCACCAGATGTGTGCATCACCATCGAGGTAGTGGACAGCAATGTCCTTCTTGTAGGAAACAGGACAGCGGATAGAGATGAAGTTGCGCTCTATCCTGTTAATCCATTGATCTGCTTCCACTGGTTTAGAACCACCAAATAAGAACTTTGTTCCCAGCTTCTCCATGTGTTCCATCACTTTCAGATAGGACGGATTCCTTGCAACTGGTGCTTCTTCCTCCTCTTGTACAACTTGCTCAACTTCCTCCAGAACAGGTGGGTTCACTGGTGGTAATGCAACCACCGGAATTCTTGCCAAGACTTGGGCTAACATAGCCAGAACGGCCACCATTCCACCAGAAGCCGCAGCAGCCGCAGCAGCTGCATTCACATTCGCTGCATTAGCAGCATTCCCAACTTCCTCGTTCCCAACATTTCGGGCAGCATTGTTCCCGGATGATTCACCAGTCTCACCCACATTTCTCCTTGCGTTTCAGTTACTCTTTGCCATCTACATTCAGTTCACAGGTAAGTTAGTCAAAACTAACTTAAGTTCAATCAGAACACCGAGTATACCACGAGAAATCAGGCTTAGAAGGATGGATTTAACCCACTACCCACTATAATAAGATTGTCCTAGAACCGAACTCCGCTCTGATACCACTTGAAGGGACTCGACCCATTTTTTCGTACCATTAGTACGAGTCTGAAGCGACTTCCTCGATCAGACTTGAGCCAGTTTCCAACTTTTCTTTACTTAGAATTATTTTTGGGATTTTCAGTTCGTTTTCAGACAAGTCAACAAGCATAATAAGATTTAGATAGATAACAAGAGGTTCGAGTTAACAAGTGAATCTGTTATAGGCTATTACAAGATTAACTCGTCCTATATCTACCCAAATCCACCATCCTTCATTCCTGGCTTGGTCCCACGGTCAAGCTATGTCTTTACCCTTTCGGGTGTGATCATGATCTGCATCCAAACAAAGGAGGCATAAGCAAACATAATGCTTAGTGAGAGCGGTCATCCCATCCCATTTAGCCCAAGTAAAGCGATCGAGTCTATTCAATTAATCAGATAATCGAACATGCTCATCATCCATTCAGTTACTTGATCGACATAACCGATCCAAGCAAAAGTGCCATCAAATCCAGTCAACCCCTAGTAGGCCATAAACAGCTCTAGGCGCATGATCGGATCCAGATGCATCGATGGAAGGATCCGGTTACTCGAACAAGCCAGATCGGTGCAGATAATTTGAATTAGACAAGCAATCAGTACACAAAATAACTCCTAACAATTAGACTACGATTCAGTACGATAGGAAACGATCGCGCACTTACCTTTGTCTTTAGAGTCGGTATGATACGGTTTGATTCAGCCTTTCTGACACCTCTTGCATAGTTCTTCTCGGACTTACGAACACTCGGACAGTCGAAATCACCCAACGGACGAACAAACTGGATTCAAAATTGATCGATCCGGCCAAAACTCGAAGTTTTCCACTCGATCTCACTTTAATCTCTCTGATTTTTCTCTCTGTCTGCCTTAGAGTTTTCGTGAAGAAAAATAGAGAAAATCCGCTTAAGGAGACGATTAAATGAGCAGTTGGGCATTTTACACCCACAGAACATGCCCAAGTAACCGTTCAGCGATTCTCCCTTCGGCCAGAAAGTGATAACCGCCACCCCGCGCACCTTTGCCTTCCCAGTGCGAGTATTTACCCTTCCTTCCAATGAATTCTCCCGCCAATTTACTTAGGCGAAAAATCAAGCTGAAGTGGACTGTCCTACCCTACAAGTCCAACCACTTCGTCCTAATCGGACCAATCATGTCTGAGATCCTACCAGACTTGTCTGATCCGACCAACCTTGTATGAACCGGCCAAAATTGTCTGAATCAGACCGTTACTACCCGAATCAGCTCAATCAGCTCAGTCCAGACATTCTCAATTGTTTTGTCTGATTTTCTACCATCGCTGTCCAGCCGACCAGCTCAACCGTCCAGTCCGAATCCGACATTACTTGTCCGGATCAGACCATTGCTGTCCGGAAAATCCGCTTTGTCTGAATATTTTCCTTGAGCTGTCTGAACACTTCACATTTCGCAAACAGAACTACTTAACCATATTCTGAGCGTAAGAACTACTTGGCTCCAAACAGATCCGATCCTAACTTTATACAGACTATGGGTTCACTCTATCCACTAATTGGACATCCATCCAGCTCATATCCACCCACGGAAAGTCCATTCAACTTGGCCAGCTCTTTCTAGCATCGTCTAACCCATCCAGTACGTCTCACAGCCTGACCAGTCAGTCCTTGGATCATCCCAGCGTCGATCTTCGGAACACGGGCGTTACACTCCGCCCCTAGTAATAAAATAATTATCGAAGTACATAATTTTTTTTTGGAGCCGAACATTTAATCTCATGAAACACGGTGATGTACACGTGACGAGATGAGCGGTCAGGCTTTGTTATGATAACACGTTACATGTCAACCACGCTGTTAGTTTTGTTGTTTTTCTTTGTCAAGTGTCCCTTAGCTTTAATTTATTGGAAGAACAAATAAAAAAGAGGAACCTTCTGAATATTTTATATGTTTTGGATAATCCACCATTAATATTTTAGTAATTTACATCGGTTTGGGAGTTTGGTTTTTGGTTCTGATCTGATCTAGTTCATTTAGTTTTTAAGGTTTTCGGTTCTAGAGATATAGAAACATTCGGTTATTTATGAAATTTAGTTCGGATTTGGTTCAGTAATTTTTGGTTTTTGGTGATTTGAAATCAGAGACGTGATTTGGATACAGTGTCGATCGATATCCATATTTTTGTCGCTTGATATCCTTGCTCTTAAAGTCAACTGACACAAGTTCAACAATTGCAGTTTGACCCAGAGTTTCTAGTATTTGTGAAGAATCCTGTGACGAGTTTTAGACTTGTATTAGTTTATTTTCAGCTACTATTTAGGCTACGCTGTATTTTTGTTCTTAGAGTTTTGGAGAGAAGATCAGATAACTCTTTTAGAGATCGACTGGGATTCCAGTGTTTTTTACTTTATATATCTATGAAATTATACAAATTATCGTTATGTTTTGCATGATTATGTCTGAGTAGTTTACTTATTGGATATAGGGATTTTCTACGGTCTATGATGAACTCACTTATTGATATATTTACTAAGGTAATGTTATTATATCCTTCATCAGGACTGCTCTTTTCTTTGTTTCTAGAATAACTAACTAGAAGATTTGATCCTAGGATAATTGTGAGAACGAGAATGCAATCGACTACATGAATTGAAACTTGCTGAGCTAAATTGTTAGTCGCTACAAGAGTTGGTCTAGAATTTAGTGAATATATATATATATATATAGAATTGGTACTTAATGCTTGCTTGATTCATTAAATTTACAACAAAAGCTAGTCTTTGATTAGAGTTACGCATCTAATAGCTTATCGCAACGAGATTTGGGTAACTTACTAGTGAATTTGAGTTCTAAGATTGCTCTTAATAAAACCTTTATAATATATTGATTGCAGTTCTGAATGCATGTTTGAATATCCTAAGTTTAGCGTTTTTTCCCACTGTTTACAAACCGATCTATTTACTTCCTACTCGCTTTATTGTTTTCATATTTCTGACTTATCTTACCTCGAAACTGATAGTTTTTTGTGTGACCCTTAGTTCATGTGGATTTGATTCTCAAGTACTACATCATCTTATTTGAGAGAATGGCGTGAGGTTAATTTGAACATATCACTCAATATATTCACAAAATGAGTAACTGAACTAATCCAATTTATTATATCCAATGAAAGATTTAACTACAATAAGAACATATGTTTTTTTTAGAATCAATTTTATTTATTTTATACATATAAATTACAGGATAACTCAAAATATATTAATAAAATTATTACAATTTAGTTCTTTTGTAAAATTAATATATGAATGAAACTTCAAAATATTATTATAGTATTCATTAAGTAATTTTGAATCAAACACTTTAGTATCTAAGAAAAATATATATTAAGTTATACATAATTTTTCTAATATATTTACATATTTAAGACAACATATAACCTAAATGCAAATAGCAATATTAAACAAAAATTTAATGTAGTTAAAACAAAAGATATTATAGTTGAATTCAGAGAAATATATGCAATCCAATATAATCAAGTGATAATCAAACAGTCTGTTGACAAAAACTCAAACCGCCAAATATTACATATCCAAAATCATATGTAAATAAAATAACATATTATTATTAATGTAATTTATAAAATAATTTAAAATTAAACATAAATATCAACTAGTTATTATAATATAATTATTTTATAAATATTTATATTTATGCATGAACATAAAAACACATGAGATAAATAATACTTATTATTGTTTTTAGTAAAGCATGGTCGTGGAAACCCATTATTTTAGAGAAAAAAAATTAGCATAGAGAATAAAAGTTCGTGATCATGCGTTTTCGTTAAGTATATTTTTTTAATCTCATAATGGTTCATAATTGCATTTGGTAAATTTAATAATTCAGTTTCATGATTTCATAGGTAAAAATTGTTCTGATTGTCCTAACTTATTTTCAAAAAACAAATCGCAACTTCTTCTCATTTTAGATGTTGTTGGATACAAATTCGTCTAAAGATCCTAAAACTCCATTTTCAAAGTGCAAAGAAGATGATGCCGAACTACCTGACCTAACATCTACTTCCAAGAAACTGTGCACCAAATTGATAAAACATGAAAAGGAACAAACATATTAATTTGAAGAGATTGTGTCGAGTTCCCTCCCTTCAATCTTTTTTTTTCTTCTTCTTTTTCTTGGGTCAAACCCTTCAATCCACTACAAGAAAACAGCCGATTTGCGAGGGACCAAAGTCCTAGAAAATTTGCAAGAAATACGTTTCGGATTTGCGTGGAATTTGCGAGAAAGACAGTTTCTGTCGCAAATCGCTCGCAAATTTGCGAGGAAACTATTCCCTCACAAATTAGCGAGGGATTTGCGAGGCCAAAATAGAGTATCTCGCAAATCCCTCGCAAAGTTGTGAGGGGAAAAGGTACACGCAATCCCCTCGCAATGTACTTTACTCGCGGATACACTTTTCATACGTACGAACACGGCTCGAAGAGATCAACCACAAATTTTGGAATGCAAGTCCAAGGCGAAACTGATTTCTATGGTGTATTGCAACAGATCATAGAAGTCACTTATTTGGGAACCATCAACTTGAAATGCGTATTATTTAAGTGTGATTGGTATGATCCGACTATCAGTCGAGGAGTCCGCACAAATAGCTTTGGGGTGATCGATGGCAATGCAAATAGACGTTATACATTATTTGAACCATATTGTCTTGCATCACAATCAGATCAAGTGTGTTATCTTCCCTATCCAAGGATTAGGGCAGAACGACGTGAAAGGGGGCTATCAGTTGGAGAAATTGATGTCGGGATGCAGGCCGAAAGAATTTCTGAAATAGCCATACCAGTTGAGTCAACCGAGAATATCATACATATCGATGCGAATAACCAAGAAACAAAAGTCATTGTTGATGATTTAACTGAAAGCTCTGCTTCAGAAGACGAGTTTCATGGTGAAAACGACGACGATGACACAAATGATGAGTCAGAAAAGAATGAAAATATATTTGAAAATGATTCTGATTAGAAATATCTCGTTCGTATTTTTGTTTTGTTTGTAATTGTTTTATGTTTGTATTTTTTTTTTAAAAAAAAATAATTCATAACTTGCGAGGGAATTGCTTGGGGTTTGCTAAGAACCCTCGCAAAACCCTAGCAATATTGCGAGGCACTATCGAGGGACAGACAAATTGCGAGGGATTTGCTAGGGTTCCCTCGCAAATCCCTCGCTAACTCAAAAATTTGAAGATTTGGTTTTTGGTTTTAATAATTTGATTCGAAATACAATCTGATTTTTAAATAATTAATTTATCAAAACTCCTTTAACCGCAAATAAAATAATGTAATAATTTTTAAAAAATATCCTAAATGAAACCCCAAGTTAAACCCCAAATCCAACCTAACGATATATATCATATATATACGACAAACATACTTCAAATAAAAATTTGAAAAAATAATCATATTTTAAAATAATTAACTTATCAAAGACCCTATACCCGAAAATAAAATAATGTAATAATCTTTTTTAAAAATATTTGGAATGAAACCTCAAGTAAAACCCCAAACAAATAGTAACAAGACATTTGCGAGGGATTTGCTAGGGATCCCTAGCACATCTCTAGCAATTTTGCTTGGGATTTGCAAGGGATCCCTAGCAAACTCAAAAATTTGAAGATTTTTTTCTGGTTTTAATAATTTGATTCGAAATATAATCAGATTTTTAAATAATTAATTTATCAAAAATCCTTTAACCGCAAATAAAATAATGTAATAATTTTTTAAAAATATCATAAATGAAACCCTAAGTTAAACCCCAAATCCAACCTAATGATATGTATCATATATACCACAAACATATTAAAATAAAAATTTGAAAAAATAATCATATTTTAAAATAATAAACTTATCAAAGACCCTATACCCGAAAATAAAATAATGTAATACTTTTTTAAAAAAATATTTAGAATGAAACCCTAAATTAACCCCAAAAAAATAGTAACAATTGCGAGGGATTTGCTAGGGATAAAACCTAATTCCCTCGGAAATCCCTAGCTAATTTGCGAGGGATTTGCTAGGGAATTAGGTTTTAATATTTTAGTTTGTAGTTAGATTATCGGTTAGTTTAGGTTATCTGTTAGTTTAGGTTATCAGTTAGTTTAGATGTTATTAATGGTATGGTAGCTAAGGTCATTACGTTTAATAATTTAAGTGTTGCTAATAAGATTATTTTTATTTTGTTGAACACAAGCTAATTGGATTATTTATATAAATTATTTTCAGATGTCGCAAAATGATTATAGTCGCTTTTTATCTCGCAAGAATTCTAGCAAGAGTTCATCGTATCATACTTCTCCGAGCGGTGGTTATCGTCCTACTACTCCGGGCCCTCTTCCTACTTCCACGGGCGGTTCTTCTAGTTCCCATACGGGAATGGGTGCGACTTCGTCTATTCCGAACAACCAAACCGGTTCCCCAGCCCCTTCCCCTCCTGCAGCCCTTGGCCGGTCCCCAACACCTGCCCTGTTCACAGAACCTGCCCCGTCCGCAGGCCCGAAGCATGTTTTTCAGCACTGGTAACAAATAATGTGACCATTGCGATGCTTTTGGCGAGTCCTGGACATGATCGTCTTCCTCACCTCCATCCAGACCGTCCTCCAAATACATTTTGGTAAGTTTTAATTTATTTTATGGATTTTTTAATTTTATCATTAATTTTTAATTTCAAACATTTTAGGTTTGATGATGATGCGAGTGTCGCTTCATCGGTTCGTCAAATCTTTGAAAGAGATTTCAAAGAACCTCATGCAAATTGGTCACAACTCCCTCCGTATGTTGTGGATCGATGGTTTAATTCCTTTGCGGTAAATTTTTTATATTTCAAAGTTTAAATTGATGATTTTTTTTTTCATATTATAAAAATTGTTAATTATTTTTTTTGCAGCAAATGTATCATTGGGAAGAAGGTCTAACGGGGTACGTCCGCAAATGTTTTGAGGACAAGCTCAAAGAACGTTTCGGTGACCAAGTGGGACGTTGGAAAGCGAAGTAGCGGGTCCATGGCGATGCTGCTATGCCTTTGTGGTTTGACCCAGAGGTATGGAAGGGGCTTGTTACGTTCTGGTTAGATCCGGCCACGGAAGTACGGAGTTGTAATAGTCAAACGGCGCGGTATTCCAACCCTGACGGACATGGACCATCGAAACATCGGTCAGGTCAGACTTCATTCAAAGCCCGTGTTCGGAAGATTGTAAGTTTTGTATAATTATTTTTCTTAATTTTTGAACTTTTATGATATTTATAAATGTTTTTTAGGCCGAGCGAACTGGGTCTACGGTTCCACATTTACTTGCGGTTCTCGAGGAGACGAAATGGAACCCCGATGGATCTTTTGTTGATGGAAAATTTCAGCAGCTCTACAACGACGTAACTTCCAAATTTGAGGAGTTATCTCAAAGTGGTAGTGATAATCCCGAGAGCACCGGATCTGTTGGACTTACCCCCATGGAGAAAAACAAGATATTTTGTGAGGTTTGTAAAATTTTAATTTAGTTTTCATTTTAAAAGTTTAAAATAAATTAATTTTTATTTTTGTAGTTTTGTTTTTTGTAGCTCGCTCCTCGTAAGAAGGGGCGTATTTTTGGTGTCGGTTCTCTCAAGAAGTCTCTATCTTCTGCTCCAGCTTCATCTTCAACTAGTTCCGATCCGGACGGCCATTCGAAGACGATTATCGAGGATCAAGCTCGGTTGATCAAGACCCAAAAACGTCAACTCAAGCTTCTCGACAAGTTTGATGCTCTCTTCAGTCTTCTTGCTACAAAGGATTCAGATGTGGAAAATATGCTTAATTCGTCCATGTCCGGGAACAGTTCTCAAGATGAAGATTTGGAAGATGAATCTCAAAACATCTAGTTATTTTTTTGTATTTTATTTTAATTAAAACATAAAATATTTCGCTTTTGTAATAAATTTCGAATTTATTTTAATTTGGTATGTCTCTTTTTAAATTATTTTTATTAATTATTTTTAAAATAAATCTAAATTCAAATCAAAATATAAAATAAAATAATAATAGTATTTTCCTAGCAAATCCCTACCAAATTTGCTAGGGAATTGTGAGGGGAGTCATAAGAGTCCATCGCAATTCTCTAGCAAATTTGCTAAAGATTTGCGACGGATATTATAAGGTCATAGAAACCTTATGATTTTCCTCGCAAAACCCTAGCAAATTTGCTAGGGATTTGCTAGAGATATATTTTTGCCTCGAAAATGTCCCACATAATTTTGCTATCGTTTTGCAAGGGATACCAGTCCGTAGCAATTTGCGACAGTTTTGCGGAGGCTTTTTTCCGTCGCAAATTTGCTATGGAAAGTGACACTCAAAAATTTGCTATGGAAAGTGACACTCAAAAATTTGCTATGGTTTTGCGAGGGACGATATTTCCTCGCAAATTTGCGAGGGATTTGCGAATATTTTTTTTTTGCGAGTACTGATTTGCGAGGGATCACATTCCCTAGCAAATCCCTAGCAATTTGTTTTTTGAGATGGATTTGCTAGGGATTTGTCCCTCGCAAAACACATGTTTTCTTGTAGTGGTCTCTTCAAGTTGTTATTTTTCTTTTCATCATAATAGTTACAACTTGTGCTACTAAGTTTATAATTCTTAATTTATTAACTATAAATTATTGATTTTGTTAGATTATTTCTCAAGCCAAATTTACCACTATTCGCTAACCAAACTTACCATTATTTTTTAACCGAGATATTGTTTTACAATAAAATAAGCATATTTTCTTAAAGCATAGAAAGTTGTTTCCAATATATTTTAAATAATTTCATGATTAATATTGTTTACACGTGTATATTTTAATTATAAGAAAACAATAATTAAATTTTAGCAATTTCCTCAAAAATAAACATAGAAAAAAATTATTTGGATTATAAAAAACTTAGAAACATATCTATATATTTTATTAAAATATGAGTGAATTTTATTTGACATAAAATATTTATTTTGGAAAAATAAATTTATTAATATATATAAACATACTAATTGAATTTTTAATCTATAAATAAATACATCAAAAATGACAAATGTAATTAACATGTACTAGTTGACGAATATGTTATATAACATATCATTTTGATTAATTTAGTATGCAACCATAATATGTGCAATCAACAATTATTGACATAAGAATATTGATTTATCATAAAATATTATATGCTACAATTCTAAACAAACACCCATATGGATGTATGTGATATATTGTGTGTTTTAATGACTTTTAGCATCTAATTTCATCTCATTTTAATCATTTAGATTGCATATTGGGTGTATATATTGCATTTCCATGCATAATTGCACATAACAGGGTTAAAGTGCACACTTGAGAAGTTTGGGGAAAATATGAAGTTATTCCTATGAATTTAGAAGTATTGGGGCAAACATAAAAACAACAGAAAATTCAGGTACCAAGGTTGCAAAATAGATATAATTTTGGATCTAGATTACACAATTGAAATATTCGAGGTTGATTCAGAAGGATGTTTCTCAATCTACAAAGCCTTGGGCTGATTTGAAGATAATCAGAAATCTGAAGGACCTTAAGTGAAATTACAGAGAAGACAGCCATTGGAATGGATGAGCTTTCTCTTCGCCATATCTGGAGCTTAACAACGCTGATGGCCATGACAGAGCAGAGACACCGAATATAGAGGTCATGGACTTCAGATTCGTCATGGAGGAAAGCGACTTATATGGAGAGTGGAGGCCATGGAGGAACAGTCATGTTGGCTAGGTGAGTGTGGGAACCGAAATTCGCACTTGTCGATTTCCGTAAAAAAAGAAAAGTTAAGAAAACCCTAATTTCCTAGAGATCTCGGATTTCTGCTAAACCAAAAATGTCAAGCTACCAGACAGAGAGAACAAACGAAAATAGAGATGAATGTAAATAAAAAAGGAAGAGCAATAGGAATCTTATTCTGAATCAGTGTTTGAGTGTTACAACGAGGTATGAGCCTTGGCTATGAGATATGTCGGCGAGGTCCCTAGTTCTAACAACCTAAGACCACAAAAACCTAGTTGAGTCGCAGCTCGAGTAACAAAAAACAAAAATTTGCCTAAAACACTAAGTTTGCTGTGAGAGCTCTGAGTAAACTTTCTGGTCCCTCTGCACCTTCGACATTGGATCTCTTATATACTCCTTAGAGGCGGTTTTGCCTTGCCGATTCTGCCCTTAGTCGAATTTATCTTCTCTTGGAAATCTTCCATATCTTCCCGATTCTTGTGTTTATCCTTTGTAATCTTTACATTTATCCTTCAAGACTTAACATTTATCATTTCCTGCAAAACAAGGGTAAACCGTCATAGGATTTGGGCTCGATTTCATCTAGAATCGAAAGTGGGCTTTCAGCCGTGCATGAACCCTATCAGCCCGTTTTTATGACTTAGGCGTTTTTAAGATTTTATTGAAACGGCGCTTTCCAAATGGCGTTGGTTCGTGCGGAAGCCTGAATCTCCCGTATAATGAAGACAATCTCTTGAGGTGTTTAGGCAACCGTCGATTGTCTATACGTTTGATTTTCACTTCTTTCGAGAAAAAAATCCTCGTAGTTCTCTTTTAAGTAGTAAAGTTTGGGAGATAACTTTGATCGGAAAGAAACGAAGACTAAGTTCGACTTGTTCTCGAAAAGGGGAGTTATAAAGATGGGCCGGAGATGGAATGATCATGCTTGTGGTTCGGTGCGGCCCGTACCTTCAAATGTTTGGTCTACTCGACGAACTGGCGAACCGACCGTTCGGGATTGATCTACTCGATGTTCAACGGGTAGACCGGTTGGTCTACTCGCCAAACGGCGAGTAGACTGAGCTTGACTGGTCTACTCGCCGTTTGGCGAGTAGACCAAGCTTGTCCGGTCTACTCGCCGTTTGGTCTACTCGCCAAATGGCGAGTAGACCGTGTGGGTTCGGTTTAGTTGAGCCGGTGAGTAGACCATTTTGTTTGGTTATGCCAAGATTATTTGAATGTTCTTGAGGCTTTCCCGGTTCGACGGATTACTTGTGAAATCTAAGTTCGGTTATGCCGTTTTTTGATTTACAAGTTCTCTTTTTTTTTCTCGACAAGAAATCTCTCTCGAGAAGTTTTTTAAGGCTGATTTTGGTGTGACTGATTTTGACCCCAATAGCCAGCTCCACAGCTCGTGAGAACATTTAGTATTCTTATGAGTGTTTGGCGTGTGCGTGGTGATTTAGGCGGAATCGGTGTTAAATTCCGAGAGTGAATAGTGGAATCTCTTTGCCTATAAATAAGTGAGGTAAGTTTTCACATTCTTCACTCACTTGGTAATAATTTCCCTTAAGAGAAAATCGTCTCTCATTTTCTCTCTTCAGAAAAGAAAAATTTCATATCTCCCATTTCTCCCTTTTTTTTTGATAGCCATGTCTTCAAGAAAGAAATCCACGAAGTCTCGTCGCAGCCGTTCCTCTAAAGAGGGCTCGAGTTCGCGAAACGAGGATGCTGCACCCAAAGTCGAGTTTGTATCCCACTCCGTCGACCCTGAGGAGGCTCACGAGTATTGGGGTACTCAGGATGCTCCTGATCCTGGGACGTGAGTTCCACCCAAGTTCGAACCGAATTGCAAGGACGGCTCTCCAAGCAAGAGATGCCGTAACAGTCTGCCCTCTGTCCGGAAATTCTGCCGAACACCGGAGGCGGTCGAGTTTCGCTTGCCAGTGTTTGGGGATTCTGCTGAGTCTCCTCCCGATGGCTCTTTCATGTGATAAGAAGCGTTCTTGACGCAGGGCCATCTGTGGTTCCCTATCCCGGAGGTAATCTCGCAGTTTCTCCATCGTCTCGGTTTGTCGATCGATCAGATCAACCTTCGCGGCATTATGCACATGGTCGGGATTTTGGTGTTGAGCTACGAGAAGTGACTGACTGTGAGACCCAAGCACCTGGTAGCTTTCCTTACGCCTTGGACGAGTTTAGGTATGATCATGCTGAGGCCTAAAAAGCTTACTTGAGGATCATAACGGGCTTCCCGTCCTACGTCCATATCTGGAAAGACCACTTCTTTTTCATCCACATGAACGAGGCGTTAGTTGTCCCAGAGGGCCTTCCCATCGTTCGGACTGTTTGGGGTACACGAGGTATTTCCTTCTCGTTGCTGGTTGTGTAGCAGTTTTTCTTCTTTTTTTTTAAATGCGCTTGTTCGTTTTTGCAGAAACTGATCCTCTTCCCCCGCTCCCGGATGATATGTTCCAACTCTGAGAACTTCTCATTACCGGCAAAAGCTTCGAGTATTCCATGTCGTCTCCCTTCACCTTTCTCGACTCCATCCGGATCTTCCAGTTGAGGAAGAATCAGGGTCAAGTCGTGATGGTACGTTCCGTGCATGCCTCGTCGAAAGTGGGGGTTGTCGGCTTGAAAGGATAAGCATATCCTCATTGATGACAATGGTGTTGATGTGGACGGTTGTTTCGATGCCGAGATTATCTCGCTCAGGAGCTGGGCAAGGGTGGTGGTAGTCGGATAGATGTTGAATCTGATCCTCACTCGTCCGAGGGCGAACCTAGTGAGGTGCTGGAATTTGACAAAGCGTCGAGGATTGTTAATGGGGTAAGTGATGTTCTGAAAATGGTTATCCTTATTTTGACTGAAAGCCGGGAGGTTCGTAGGGCTCGACTGAAAGCCGAGCTAACTGAGAAGGAGGTCACACGCCTAAGGGCTGAGTTGGAGCGCACCTGTCGTGGACTGACTAAGACGGAGATCCGTCATGCTTATAGGCGTGGTAAGAGAGAGATCACCGAGATTGTGAGGAGTCGCCGTGAGACATTATCTGGCGAGATTGATAATCTTAAAAAGCTTTATGAAGAGTACAGAGAATTCCCTGAGTTTTGCGGAACGATGGGTGGCTTATTCCTTACCAAGGCTGACAACTACTCATTCGAGACCGAGTTTGCGAAGGAAGCCGACCGTGTGAACCGTAAGACGAAGGATTACTCGACCTCTCAGATTGAGTGAAGGATATGGGAGCAGTGGGAGTTGGATCATGTGTCTCCGGACACGGTCGAGGCGGAGTTCGGCGCTCCCGACGAGACAGGAGAGGTGGACCAGCCGAATGTTTTGCTGAACACTGAAGATTATGCGGTGAGAGTTTCGACGTCCGGGAAAATCTACTACGACTGATCGTAGTCTCTTTATCAGGAGTGTTATCGTCTTTATAAGATATTTCTTTTTCGTAATGAGCCAAGTGCGGTTGTTTGTTATGCTCTTTGGGACTAGCCGTATGTGGCTTCGAATCCCTTACCTCTTCGGCGGTTTTTATGTGAAAACGCTTTTATGATGATTGTTGTTGTTGTTTTTTTAAGAGTTTTCAAGTTTTAAGTAGGAAGATCTTGAGTTGTCATCTCGTTTTCCTCCCACTTTTGTAGATCATCTTGTTCGTTGCCTGAAGTGTTTTGAGGTTTCCTCGGAACTTTCGTGAGCGTTTAGATGCGGATAAAGAGACATGCTGTTAGGATATCATATCTTTCGATACTTCATGCCTTGAGACGTTAAAGACCAGTGTGTTAGGTTTAGGACAAGACCTAGGTTTACTCTCGGTTAAAGCTGTGCGATGACTAATCGACTTTTGTTTTGCCTAGTTCAATTTTAACCTGACTCCGTCCCGCTTTAACGGCCATGATGTGTTCTCGGCTTACGTGACTTGTATGGTAGGAGTTGAGCATCTCTTCGAGGACAATTTTTAAGTCTCCCGAAAGTGCTGACCAAAATTTTGGTTTTCTTTTATAGTGTGCTATTCTATCCAAGTCGGATGTTAGAGGATCTATCCTTTGGATGGATCTAAATGAGTTCGTTTAAGACGGCTAGAGTGCTCGGCTGGGCCAACCGACAAGCACTTGTAATATTTTGGTGTAAATGGATTGAGAACGTGTTTTCGGAACATTGGGCGACGTCTCGCTTATGTTCTCTCGAGGAAACATTTTTTTGCGTTTGGCAAAATTCCGAGACTTAGAGTCTCATTTTTTCATTGCGGCCTGCGGGGTGCACTGACCGCGTGGGAGGCTAAGTCGGCGAGATGAAGCTCATTTTGGTTAGACGAGTTTTCGCGGAGTTAATCTGTCTACAAGTTTTTTTAGAATCTTTTCGATCTCTTCCGCTATTCGGATTGGTTCGAAGATTACATACTCCTCTTGCGTATAGATCGTTTTCCGAAAATGTAATAAGATATTTCTCTCGATAAGAGAGGTTGCTGTTATCAAAAAAAATTCGAGAAATACAAGGTAAATGTTTTTGAGAGCGGGAATATACGAGTATTTGTATATGTACCCACCCACCCCCTTTTTAGAGAGGGGGATAGCTGAATTTATCTTTTGACAAGCTGCCTACGTACCTCTTTCGAGGATCAAGCCATCTTGTAGTTCTGTTTGTTGGCGAGTGTGTTTACTCGGCGGTTGTGTTTGTGTTGACCGCATTAGTCGCAGGGTCGACGACTTCTTCCTCCGGAGCTGTCTTCTCTGGTGGGGACAGAGTGCTGGGGCTAGAATGGGCTATTCTTCGGCCGTTACTGCTGTTGCTTCGGGATCATCTTTTTTCGGGGTGGTTTTGGTCGGCGGCTGATCCTGTTTCGGGCGCTTGGCTTTCACCATTGAGGTGGTAGTGATCTGTCGCAGTTTGTGTTCCGCTAAGAAGCAACGCCTCGACTGTTTCTGACATCCCTAGATGGCGGCGGTTCCGTAGTTTTTCAGGAACTTGATCCCTAGATGGTAGGTGGACACGAGGGCTATCATGGAGTTCAACCAGGGCGTTCCCATATGTCGTTGTAGATGGCTGGGAAGTCGACGACCGCGAAGTCCACGACTTTGATGACATCTTTTTCTGCGACAGGGAGTTTAATTGACCCGAGCATCATCGATGTTGTGCCGGAGAAATCAGTCAGTGGTTTCGGCAATGGGATGACTTCTCCGATCTCGATGTTCATCCTCTTCAGAGTAACGCAAAAGATGAGATTGACCGTGCTTCCTGTGTCGACTAGGACCCTAGCGACTTCGAGTTCTCCTATGACCAGGTCGATCATGAGTGGATCGCAGTGAGGTTAATCGATTGTGCCAGCTTCTTCTTCGTTGAACGATATGGTTTCGAGCGGAGGTTCACCAGGTACCAGAGAGACCGACGTATTGGCACTTGCCTCGGTCTTAAGTTGGTTTACTTTTATAGCCGAGACCGAGTCACTGCAGTATTGGGATCCGCCGATGATCATGTTGACTCTTCTTCTTAGACCTCAGATCCGACCCTGAGTCTTTTGACGAGGGTTATGCCGTCTTCTGCTTCTGAGAAAAAATCTTCATCTCCTCTTCAATGATGATGTCGTCCGTCGCCTTATGGAGCGCGTCCTGGATCGTTCGCGGCTTCTCCGGAGTGATCCACTTTTGGAACTTGGATTTGTACCACAGCGTCTTTCAGAGCGCGTCAATCGCGACTTTTTCGCTTATCCCACTGACTCTTGCCAAGATGGCCTTGAATCGTTTGATGAATTCGCGGAGGGATTCGTTCTCGGCTTGGGATAAAATCCAAAGATTGACGTCAGAGGTTTCTCGATCGATGAACATCAAGTACTGCTTGAGAAACTCCGAGGCGAGCTGACGAAAACTTCTGATGGATTTTCGTTTCAGACGCGAGAACCACTCGAGAGCCGCTCCTCTAATATTTTCTACGAAGAGGCGGCATTCGCCGGCGTCCCTTTCGCTCTCTCTGAATCTGGCTCTTCCCATTTCGACCTTGAAGGCCTGTAGATAGACCTTCAGATCAGTGGTACCGTCGTAAGTCTCCACTCTGATCTTGCCCGGGTCCGGAAGCCTAGTTTCGGTGATGTGGATCTTGAAAGGCGTTTTGAAAGATTCTTCTAGAAGTAGGTCGATCTCGGGTGCAGCCCTCGTAGTGTGGTGGATCTGAGATTTCACCGCTTTGACTTCCGTTACCGTTTTCATCAGGTGATCGCGCAGATCGCGAATCTCCGAATCTTTGCTTGCAGATTTTTGGCTCTAGCGGCGCCTGCTTCGCGAGTCGCGAGTTTGGTCCTCGGCCAATTCTTCCTGCATCTCCCAGAAAGCTGGTTCTTCTTCCTCGGTCATCGAAGAGATGGACTGCAACTTGTCGCGAGCTGCTCGGCTTCTCATACGCCACATATGCACGTCCGCATCCTCGTCTATCAGACTGGCTGCTGGAGTCTAAGTTTACACTTTCAACTTCTCCATCCTCCTTATCCTCCGCGACAGGGGGAGATCTCCCGGAGCTTTCTGCGTTGGCACTGGAGTCACAGTATCGAGGTCTTGCCCATATGCTTTCTCCGGCACGTTAGCCGATTGATCCAAGGGAGTTGCAAAATCAAGTCTCTTCCCGCAGATGCGAGTTGCACCGCAAGGAAGAACGCCCCTGGTCCTGGCCGTTAAAGTTTCTACCTCTTTAACGAGGGAGCTCATGATCTTGTCTTGTTCTGCAAAGTCCTTTTCAAAAGTCGAGAACTTCTTCTTGACCTCCTCGAACGCTGCGGTGTTTGCATTGGCGTTGACTGTGGAAATGTTAGCTACATGAGTGCTTTCAACGTTGTCGCCGGTGGAGGTGCCGTCACGAGTTTGCTGATTGTTCAAGCCGTCGTTCGTTATGTCTGATCGAGCATTTGATGGCTGAGAGTTAAATTGATCCGTGAACCCCCCCCCCTCCTTCTAGCGCCAAACTGTGGGAACCAAAATTCGCACTTGTCGATTTTCGTAAAATAATGAAAGTTAGGAAAACCCTAATTTCCCAGAGATCTCGGATTTCTGCTAAACTAAAAACGTCAAGCAACTAGACAAAGAGAACAAACTAAAATAGCGATGAATGTAAATAAAAAAGGAAGAGCAATAGGAATCTTATTCTAAATCAGTGTTTGAGCGTTACAACGAGATGAGCCTTGGCTATGAGAGCTGTCGGCGAGGTCCCTAGTTATAACAACCTAAGAACGCAAAAACCTAGTTGAGTCGCAGCTCGAGTAACAAAAAACGGAAAATTGCCTAAAACGCTAAGTTTGCTGTAAGAGATCTAAGTAAAATTTATGGTCCCTCTGCACCTTCAACCTTGGATCTCTTATATACTCCTTAGAGGCGGTTTTGCCTTGCCGATTCTGCCCTTGGTCAAATTTATCTTCTCGTGGAAATCTTCCATATCTTCCCGATTCTTGTGTTTATCCTTTGGAAACTTTACATTTATCCTTCAAGAATTAACATTTATCCTTTCCTGCAAACAAGGGTAAACCGTCATAGGATTTGGGCTCGATTTCATATAGAATCGAAAGTGGGCTTTCATCCGTGCATCAACCCTGTGGTCCCGTTTTTATGATTTGGGCGTTTTTATGATTTTATTGAAACGGCAATTTCCGAATGAGGTTGGTTTTTGCGGAAGCCCGAATCTCCCGTATAATGAAGACAATCTCTTGAGGTTGTTTACGCAACCATCGATAGTCTATACGTTCGATTTTCACTTTTTTCGAGAAAGAAATCCTCGTAGTTCTCTTTTAAGTGGTAAAGTTCGGGAGATGACTTTGATCGGAAAGAAACGAAGACTAAGTTTGACTTGTTCTCTAAAAGGGGAGTTATAAAGATGGGCCGGAGATGGAATGATCATGCTTGTGGGCCGGTCCGCCCCGTACCTTCAAATGTTTGGTCTACTCGACGAACCGGCGAACCGACCGTTCGGGATTGATCTACTCGCCGTTTGTGGAGTAGGCCGTTTGGTCTACTCGCCGTTTGGCGAGTAGACCGTGTGGGCCGGTGAGTAGACCATTTTGTTTGGTTATGCCGAGATTATTTGAATGTTCTCGAGGCTTTCCCGGTTCGATGGATTACTTGTGAAATTTAAGTTCGGTTATGCCGCTTTTTGATTTACAAGTTCTCCTTTCTTTTTTCTGGACAAGAAATCTCTCTCGAGAATTTTTTTAAGGCTGATTTTATCGTGATCAATTTTGACCCCCAATAGTGAGCACAATCGCCGAGCACAGTGATTCGACGACGACGAGACCAGGAGCCACCTCGGAAACCCTTCACGGATCACCAAAGATGTGATTTGGAGAAGACAGAGCCGATATCTCTATTTGTGGACCAGTCAATTTGATTTTTTTAATCAGTAATCATATAAAATGACTGTGTATTAGGTCAGTGGAAATCCATTGTAATTATTTAGGAAAAGTTAGGGTCAAATTTTATTTGTACTTTTCTTTTAAAGTTTAGATACTCAAAAGATTAATTGCTGAAAATTCCATTAATTGAATATCAATTTTCAAAAATGTCTTGAATCAATATCCACTACACGAAAACATGAGCATAACAACTACAATATTAGTCGTAAGGTCGTCGTTAAACGTATATTACGACTACGTAGCCACGATTTAACATTCGTTTTTAATAGCTCGTCGTAATGGACAAATTTTCGTACAATAGTCATAAGATTTATGACTAAACATTCGACATAACATATATCATCGTAAAGTGGATATAATCTTACGTCCTAGCTAGTAGACGTATATTAGCCGTAAAATCTATAGTAGTATAGTCGTAATAAATGTAGGGTAAAATCATGTTAAAAGGTAGTATTATTTACGAAAATTAACATCGATTGTGGACGTAAATTAGTCATATAGAATACGATTACTTTACATCGATAGAGATGTTAAATCGTCGTAAAGTTTACGACTCTTTACGTTGATTTTATTAATTTTGGGGAAAATAATTTATTAATTTATATTACATATTTTTAAAAATAATAAAATATATAAAATGATTGAATTTCGTAAATTAAAAGAAAATTATAATATATAAATCCAAAGTACTATAAAATATAATATAAATTCATAATATTCAAAATATACAAAAGACGACTTAAACCTAGTTGTTAAGGTTTAGGTTGTCGAATATTTGAGAACTATGTTAGTCCGTCTGTCGCTCTCTCTCCGCCTGCACTTCGGGAGTGGGGTCGGAGTTCATGGTCGGACGAACATTCCGCCACATCTGTGCAAACGCCGGGTTTGTCTCAACTGTTAGATAAGGATATAATATGTATAGATAAATACGTACCAGATTTGTATATCCAATCCTTTTAATAAGGATGCATATCATGTATATCTATACTCATATAATGAATACAGAACTCTCTATAGAGATTTACCTTATAACATGGTATCGGAAGCTTAATTAGCCACCAAGCTATTTGATCCTCTCCGCTTTCTCTCCTTCTTCTTCTTTTCTTAATCAAATGACACCTCTCTTTCTTCTCTATTTCTTCGCCATGGCTGCCGCAACCTTTTCAAACGACAAGCCCTTTGGCATATCTCAGATCAAAGCGTATATTCCCATTACGCTTGATATGGCAAAGTTCAAACTATCAAGTCTGGCGAGAACTCTTTGAAACTCACTGCACAAGCTTTGGTGTTCTTGGTCATCTCGATGGCTCCCTATTACCAACAATCAATACGGAAAACAATGGAAGGAACATGATGGACTAGTCAAGATGTGGATCTATGGAGATTTCTGACTCAATCCTTGATACCATCCTCACATCAAAGTGCACTGCTCAAGATCTATGGTTGAAAATCGAGAACCTGTTTAGAGATAACAAAGAAGCACGAGCTATGCAACTAGAGAACGAGATTCGTACCATTGTGATTGGAAACCTCTCAATCCACAACTACTGCAACAAATTGAAGACGTTGTCGGATCTCCTGGCCAATCTAGACTCACCGGGTTCCGAGAAATCACTAGTAATGCATCTTCTCAACGGTTTGTCAGAGAAGTTTGACAACATTATTAACGTTATCAAACACAGAGTCCTGTTTCCAAGATTCCTTGAGACTCGGTCCATGTTGTCTATGGAAGAAGATCGGCTTACAAAACAAGTTAAGCCTATAGTCTCTCATAACGACAACGCCTCTGCTCCGACAATCATGTACACAGACTCTGCATCACGAAAACCCAGCCCTGACAACAACAACAACAGTGGTCAATCCAACTTCAACAATGGAGGCTCGTACCGTGGCAATAGTGGTCGTGGATGCGGCAGTCGTAACATTCGTGGTCGTGGACGCTACAACAACTGGAATACGCCGTTCAACACTCAGAATTGGCAGTTTGGTCAACCACAATAGCCGACTTTCTTTCAACACACGTCACCGTACATGAACGCCTATCCAATGGGTCAACAGAAAGTGCAACCAGGAATTATCGGCCCACGTCCAGGTGCTCCACAACACAACCAAGCTCACTCAATTGTTGCATCCTCTGTCCAGAAACCGACGCTCACCACCATACCTACACACTTATCACATGTGTTCAACACGATGACTCTTGAGGATCCCAACAATGCAACTAGGTACTTTGACACCGAAGCAACAAACCACATTGCATCAGATCAAGGTACTCTTCCTTCCATTGTTAATACGAGCACCTTACATTCTGTCATCGTTTGAAACGGCTCGTATGCACCAGTTACGAAACTGGGTCAGGGAGTTATTCCATCTTATTCTCATCCTTTTCATATTCGTAATGTGCTTGTCTGTCCTTCCATTATTAAAAATTTGATCTCTGTCAGAAATTTGTCACTGACAATTTCTGTTCTCTTGAATTTGATCATTTTGGCTTCTCAATTAAGGATCTTCGCAATCGGACAACTCTACTCCGTTGCAATAACCAGGGACCGCTCTACCCCATCACACCATCATCGCAGTCTCCTCATCCTCTGGCTTTAGCGTCTTCTCATAGTAGCTCCTCTCTTTGGCAACGAAGACTCGGTCATCCAAGTGATCAAGTTCTTCAAAGAATTTTTTTCATCGCTGTCTATCAATTTTAATAAGACTGACTTGACAAATTTGTGTCAAGCATGTCAACTTGGTAAACAGACCAGACTTCCTTTCTTTACATCTCATAGCATTGTCTCTCATTCTTTTGATATTATTCACTCAGATGTTTGGACTTCCCCTGTTCTAAGTGTTAGTGGTTTTAAATATTATCTTCTTTTTTTGACCAACAGTCACACTTTGTCTGGATCTATCCGCTTCATCGAAAAGTGATACGTTTGCAAAGTATCTTCATTTTACTCGATATGTGCAAACTCAATTCAATTGCACTATCAAGGCCTTACAATGTAACAACGTTCGGGAGTATTATAACAAGCCTCTCAAAGACTTCTTGGCGACACAAGGCACAGCACTTCGTCTCTCATGCCGATACACATCACAACAAAACGGCCGTTCAGAAAGAATGCTACGCACCATCAATAATCTAGTTCGTACAATGCTGCATCAAGCTTCCTTGCCGCTTACATTTTGGGTCGAAGCTCTCCATGCCGCGGTGCACCTTCTCAATCTACTCCCATCATCCGCCATAAACAATGAAGTGCCACTTACCAAGCTGTTCAAAACTCCGGCCAAATACACTCATCTTCGTACGTTCGGCTGTCTATGTTATCTTAATCAGCTAGCTACAACGGGTCGCAAATTACCACCACTGTCCACTCCATGCATCTTTCTTGGGTATCCAACCGATCACCTCGGGTACAGATGCCTCGACTTGCAAACTCGCAAAATCATATTCTCCTGCCATGTCACATTTGATGAAATGGTATTTCCTTTCTCTTCTATTCCTGCTCCAAATGTAAGTCCTCCTTTTTCTCCTATCCCACCAGTCATAAAACGTCTTCTTCCTCTTCCTTATACATCGTCTACTACTTTTCCTTCTCAACCAACTCACCCTACTTTTCCTTATTCATCATCAAACCAAGAACTTCGTTGTGTCTTCACTCTGACACAACTATTTCTCCCTTACCAGTGTCTCATGTATATGCTGCTAAGGGTCCGAACTGGAATTCATCTATGAAAGAAGAGTATAATGCTCATATTAAACGTGGAATGTGGAAACTTGTACCACGACCTGTTGCAACTAACATCATTCGTTCTTTGTGGTTGTATAGGCATAAATTTCATGCAGATGGCACGCTAAAACGATACAAATCTCGGCTGGTCGCTAGTGGCAAGTCACAACAACCAGGGATTGATTGCGAGGAGACCTTCAGTCCCGATGTCAAACCAGCAACCATTCGAACTGTACTTCATGTCGCAACCGCACGAGACTGACCACTTCATCAACTGGACGTCAAAAACGTGTTTCTTCATGGAGACCTCGAAAAAACTGTGTATATGCACCAACCACCTAGCTTTGTTGATCCATCGAAACCAGATCACGTGTGTCTCCTTAAGCGAGCTATCTATGGCCTTAAACAAGCTCCGCAAACTTGGTACAACAGATTTGCCACTTTTGCAAAGAAGATTGGTTTTGTGCAAAGTCAGTCTGATGCCTCCTTGTTCATCTTCTCTCGCCAATCGGAAACGGCATATCTACTTTTATATGTGGACGATATTGTTCTCACAGCATGAACCCAGAGTCTTCTTGGTCGAGTCATTACAGCTCTTAAGACTAAATTCGACATGACTGGCCTTGGTCAACTTCATCACTTTCTTGGCATCTCAGTTCATCGTGATGCTCGTGGCTTGTTTCTGCAACAGCAAAACTATGCTGCTGATATCCTTCACCGTGCTGGTATGACTTACTGTAATCCTTGTCTTACACCTGCGGATACAAAGTCTAAACTTGCAGCTGAAGATGGACAACATGTTTCTGATCCCTCCTTATATCGAAGTTTAGCTGGAGCCCTCCAGTATCTCACGTTTACTCGACCAGATATCGCGCGTTCAGTTTAGAAGATTTTCTTGTTCATGCATGATCCACGAGAAGCACATTTGAATTCTCTTAAGCGTGTGCTTCGATATGTTAAGGTTATTATCACGCATAGTCTACGTATTCATAAGTCGACAAGCGTATCCGGCCTAGTAGCCTACTCTGATGCTGATTGGGCGGGTTGCCCAACCACTCGACGGTCTACTTCTGGCTATTGTGTGTTCCTCGGCGATAATCTTGTCTCGTGGTCGTCTAAGCGTCAGGAGCATTATCACAATCAAGTGCAGAAGCTGAATATCGGGGTGCAAATGCAGTCTCAGAAGCTACTTGGCTTCGTACTCTCTTACTTGAGATGAAAATTCCGATTGTACGTGCAACAGTGGTCTACTGAGACAACATTTCAGCCATTTACATGTCCTCCAATCCACTAAAGAATCAACGCACCAAGCATGTTGAAATTGACATACATTTTTTCGGAAAAAATGGCGATTGGTGAGGTTCGGGTGCTTCATGTTCCGTCTGATCAACAATTTACAGATGTTTTCACCAAGGGTCTTCCATCAACTATATTTTTTTACTTTCACAACAGTCTCAGCATTCGTGCCTCGGCTGCTTCGACTGAGGGGGAGTGTTATATAAAGATATAATAAGTATAGATAAATACATATCAGATTTGTGAATATCCAATCCTATTGATAAGGATGCATATCATGTATATATAATCATACAATGAATACATAACTCTCTATGGAGACTTACCTTATAACATCAACAATAAGATCGAACATCCCCGCCATTGCTCTAATCTGGTTCTGGTTGGCCTGGTCGTTCGTCCGGAGCTCTGCTGTGACCTGGTTGTAGCCATCAAAGATATCTTTGTATTTAAATTTATAGTTTAGTGATTATTGTTTATGATTTACTATTTTAGCTATCTATTAGTTTTAAGAAGATTTGTCTCGGACTCTTTGTGTTGTTTAGAGAGGATGAGGACAACTGTTAAGAAAAAGAGAGATTTCCTTTGTTTGAGATTAAAGAGCGAAACTGGATCAAGAATTCAAATTATTCTCAAAAAGAATTCAATTGAAGATATTAATAATAGCTTTTAAAATATTTTAAAGGATTTTATAAGGATTTTAATGCATTTTTCTAATTATGATGTTTTGGATCTTAAAAAAAATCAAATGAATTTAACGGATATCAATTTCTTTATATTTTATGAACTTATAATTTTACATGTAATAAAAAATTACTTTAATCATTTTTATTTCATATAAACAAAGAAAACCATTTTAAAAAAATTGAATAAAACATACTAATGGAAAATCAATGTTCAAAAACTCGATAAACGGTAATTAAACGTTTTATAGTGGATTGTTAATAGGTAGACGCCTATGACAGTTTGTAGAAAAAATGTTTTGTTTAGGTTTGATAAGTCATCTAAATCGATTTTTAAACCATTGTAAGAAATAATCATAGTTATGTATCGCTATGTGAATATATAGCCTATAGCCATGTATGGATATGACAGTTTCATTGCAAAATAAATTATGACAAATAATATTTTTTATCATTTGTCAAGATAATAACATATTTAAATTAAAAATGAGAATTATATATATTAAAATCTCTCATATTATAATGATCAATAATATTGACGTAAATATATGATAAATAAATGATATAAAGAATTATCATTAAATATGTGCCTAAAGAAAAAGAATTGTTTCTTTACATTTTTAGTAAAATTTCCATTAAATTCCTTTCAAATACAATTACTACAAAATCCACCAAATATTGAAAACACACAAAATTTTAAATGATTTAAGAAGAATGGTTACAAATACTTAATTCAATAACACAAGAATTTGAAAGAGTTGATGAAATCTTTGATTGAATAACACAAGAATTTAACGGAAACCCTAATTTAGAGATGGCAATGTTGAACTTGAATGTGGGCCTGGTGTTAGACCCCACCCCAGATTACCTTACAGCCGGTACGTCCGTAGGTCGCCTTCCTCGACCTGACATGGCCTTTTGAGGATTTTCCCTATACTTAGGATTTCTATTTAATTTCTCCTTGACAAGGTTCAGTTCAGTACACAGTGTTCTCTAGGCCTAATCCGGCATCCTAGCAAAACACTAAGACATCCAGCAATAAAATGTGTACTTTACTGCCATGGTGCATGACTGGCTGCTTGTCCATCCGTATAGTCCATCCTTGATATTTTCATGTTGCCCCATCCTTCTTAATCCAGCCAGCTCAATCAGACTTAAAATGAACCCCCTTGTTCCTTAGTCACTCAACCAACCATCCCCACATGACCAAGTAACCAGGAGAGACGGCCCTGTCTCCTTAGAGTCATCTAGTACATTCGGACTAAAGCCATGCTAACAATTTTCCATCCGCCACTGATCAACTCTTCATCAGTCAGTATAGCACTAGGCCCATACGGCCCTTAATCCAATCAGTCACTGATCACACTTGATCAGCCAGTAAGACTCGACCCATACAGCCCTTAAGCAGTAAACCATTGATCACCATCTCTCTGATCATGCTCTCATGCAGTACACTCGGTTCTACAGCTGCTTCCCACTGATCTCAACATAAAAATGGATTCAGTCCACTCTCGGACCAGCCATAGTTCAGTCCGTAACAGATTGTAGACACCTTGTCCCATGTCGATCATAATGCTTCTGTTGTACCTTCGTCAGTACCAGACGTTAAGACTCCAACCATAACCACCACTATCATGATCCACACCAAACTAGTCAATAAGCCAGCAGTTCCTTATCAGAACGTGACACCAGTCCGCATAAAACAAGCCATAGACCAGGTATCTATTGATCACTCAATTAATCATTTCCATCCGATCTATTGATCAACCTGCACAGACCCAGATATGATCTTATACTCGGACTTAACCAGAAGAATCCAGAAGCACTAACCCTTTTCCAGACACTCGCCTTGCAATAGACCAGCTCGGACCCAGGCTACACCGGATCCACCACATAACTGAACGAAGTGTAGTTTCCCTTGATCGCAATCATCTTTCTCGGCCATAACTGCCGAACATCCAGTACTACTTGCGAATCCTCAGTACACGGCTCCATCTTGCACAGACCAGGCCGAGAAGCCACTTTCTTGGATTCTTCACGATCATTCTTGGCCAGAATCACCCTAGGGATGATCGGACATGTCCTGATTTGGATACAGAACAGAATTACCCGCAGTTCATCCAGGGCAACTCAGATCAGCATTTCGGCCATGACTCTCCCTGTTTCGACCAAAATCACCCTCCCTTTTCTCCTTTTCCGATCAGAAACCCTTCTCTGCCTTTCTCTCCCTTCTTCCTCGAGTTTTTCTGTCAGTTTCGTGTAAGGAAAGTTATCCCCTTCTCTGTCCAGGAAAATAAGAATAAAAGGAAGTTCTGGGTGGTTTCTTCCTTCCCAAAACGGTCAATAACTGCCCAAACCAACCGCCCAGTAAGTCACCAAATGCCCACAGCAGTTTCTTTTCCCTTGTCCCAACTTCCAAGTGACAATTTTAAGTTGTTTTGGAACCATCCCTAACCGTTCTGGAACTGATCCGCTTAACTGCTCTCAGCCGATCAGGATAACTATCCCATAACCACTCGGTAATTGCTCTCAGTAACTGCCGAGCAGTTCATAAATCCAGTAACCGCTCCATAACTGCCTTGGCAATTCGAGGATCCGCAAACCGTCCAGTCAGTTAAGCATTCCTGTAACTACCTGAAACTGTCCTTGTAACCGCTCCGATATACCACTCAGTAACAGTTTTTGGTAACTACCAGATGACCGTTCCCGCCATTTCCTTGGCTTATTAGTGCACCTTTGGCTCAGTAATTATTCCCACCAAACGTGTATCAGTCAGTTCATACTCACACTAACTGATCTCGGATGACAAGTCCAACAGCCTTGTTTGAATCCGACCAGCTATGTCCGACAAACTCAACCGTTTTGTCTAGTCCCAACATTATTGTCCTAGTCCGACCAGTACTATCCAGGCGACCATCTCAACACTCACTGGATCATCTGATCAGTCCAGCTAAACCCGTCCTTGGACTGATCCAGCTCAGATTGCGGGACATGGGTGTTACACCTGGCCCGAAAAGTAATAAGATCCAAGGATGATGCTATGGAACAGATGGGATAATCCTTTACAGAAACGAATCAAAAGACTCAAGTTTCTCAAAGGCAGTGGATCGAATGGTGACACAAGAGATATGGCTCTTCTCCTGATACTCCTAGACTCCTTGTTTGGATATTACACACCAAACAATCGTCCTTAGGTTGATGGATATTACACACCAACACAGCTTCAACTCGTCCAAGACAAGAGAGAAGAGAGAAAAAAGGTTTTCGATAAAAAGACTGCTTATCTTAGAATGAGGGATGCAAGGGTTTAAATAGAAACCAAGGAACACGCTCCTTAGGTTTCGAAAACTTAATGAAATAAAAACTATAGATTAAACATAACATAAGGTAAATAGATAGAGTAGTCTTCATAGGTTTGGACCGATATTAGCACATAGGAGATGTGTAAAGCAGCTTGTGGCCTCGTTAAAAACCTTCCTCCATAAAACCTCTTTGGGACAAAACCGAGAGCAAGGAAAAGAGCACACACAAGTACTTTGCCTAAGTACTAAATCAGCTAGAAGAGGAGATAGCTTGAAAGGTGATCAAGGTATCTCGGATCATCAAGCTTTGTACAAGACCTTCTTCTTGTTTCCATACGAGTCTAAGTAATCCTCCAATGGCTCCATTTAGTTTCTTGGTTCTAGAACGCGTCATGGGACCTCCTGGAATGGCTAAGGAATCTTCATCAGCTGGTTTATCCATGGGTGCATTCCTGGAAACATCATCTTCCTTGTTGAGCTGATCCATGCTCACATCACATTCATTGGTGCTTTCCATGATCACATCATCCCCTCCCTCTTCAAAAAGATTTGTCCTCAAATCTGTTTTACCTGCAATAGAGGGGACCAAGTCAGTAACATCAAAGTTTAAAATCAGATTACACTTACCTTACAAGCCTCTTTGATAGGCATTGTTGCTGACTGGTTTGGATATGTACAAGGCATTGATCCATTTAGTTCCTGATTCATTACTCAAACCTGATGCATGGAAACAACGCAAGTTAACATGAAAATTTATCAAAGAGTAATAATCTTATCCCAAATTTGTTTTTGTTCAGTTTTGGCTTGTGTGCTGCATCTGGTGGGGCTTCTTTGATGAGGATGAAGCCAGTGACGTCTTGGTGCATATTCTGATCCAAATCAGGTGGTTTGAACCTCATATCTTCCTCACGCTTGTAGCTTCTCCTTATACCCTTCAAAGCTTTCCTAAAATCTATAATTGGCTCTTTTGACAAAAACAAGAGTATTATATCTGTGTAATCAATAAAAGAACTCTTGAAAACATGATCACTTACCTTAGAATGCTAACCTGGTCGCCATATATAGGATTGAGATGTTCTAAACTCATGTAATTCAGAATAAAGTAAGTGTAGGTGTACCTGAGTTGTAGAATCGGTAACTTGCAATTCCAAATTTGTTTCAGCCTCAAACTGATTCTTTGTGGATGTAGGAAGGACTAAGAATGTAGGACAGGTTGATTCATAGCTTATATTCTTATTTTCGGACAGTGTACACCTCATAACAGTTTGTCCTGTAACAACAGCAAGCAAATCAGGTTTCATGTTCTTCTTTGAGTTTAGATAGTTACCTCGGGTTGGTTTCTTTCGAGATTGTTGTGGACTAAGTTGATCTGGTGGTTTCTCCTTGACTGGAGAAGAAAATATGAGTTCTTCTCTTGATCCAGTGATCACTTCACTAACTTCTCCATTGACTTCTTCATTTCCAATCATGGTTTGATAATCTCTGCAATGGTATTGAAGCTGATGCATGTCTGGTTGCTTCCATATCTTGATATAGTCAAGGTGCAAGTCCTTTTGATCAGCTTCCAACTCCTTACGACCCCAGCTGGTTCTAGCACGAACAAAACACTCTCTAAGGATAATAGTCTTGTGGACATATGCTCCAGGTTTCCACGAGTAGGTCTGTAACCTTCCAGCACAATCAGATATAAGCTTTCTCTTGGGAATGATCCAAACCAACAAGTTTTGCAAAATTAGCAATATCTTGATGATCATGTGGCCATTTGCTGTGGTTTCTGGCTCGTTGGATCAATGACAGAGCTGGTGACATTCTCCAATTGATTTCATAATGAAATTCTTGCTGAGCTGAGACGTGCAACATTAGTTCTTCAGAGGGTGTGAAATCAACAAAACCAGGTGTTACTGCAGCTGATTCCTTCTCAATCTTGTTCCTGAGATTCCACAGCTCTCCTCCAGGCTCAAATACATCATTCTTCATGCCCAGTTCGGGTCTTGAAAGCTCCATTTCCCTGGTCTTGTTCCAAACAAAAGTACTGATCAGAAAGGTACCCAAGAAAGTCTTTTGGAAATCACATGGATCAAAGACAATCAGTTGCATTATTCCTAGATCTGCTTGTGGTTCCTTGGGTGCATTCTCTTCTATCACATCCTGAATGATTGATACCATCACGTCCTGTACTGGCTGCTCTTCTTTATGAATGGTAAATGATGATTCTTTGGTTTGATCTTCTTGGATAGGCGCAGCTGGTTCTGGTTCTGGTTCTGCCACTTTGAGTTCTGAGACAGAAGTGAAACACTCTTGGTTCTGTGCTTCTATGGCTGGATGTGTTGTGTTGGACCTTTTGAATTGCTTATCCACATCCACCATTACTTTTAACAGTGCCTCCTTATCCTTCTCACTGAATAAACATAATTGTTTATCATCTCTAAATGGATTAGAGACTGTTTTCTCCTTGTTGTAACAGATTGGTTTCTTGATAGATGAACCAAAAGTACTAGATGGACGTGATCTCTTGCTGTCAGTTTGTTTCTGAACATAGTTTGAAGGATAAAGCTTTGTCTCAGATGGCTGGTTTCGATCTGTAGTCCACGTGTCTTGTACAAACCTTCTTTGTTGTGGAGTTTCTTTCTTAACAACAGCCTGCTTCTGGTTTCTTTCCAACTGATCATTCCCTCTTTGATTGAACTCATCTCTGGATGATCTGCTTTTCCTTTGCTGTTGTATGTCTTGTCTGAATTTTCTCAGTTGATCTTTGAAGACTTTATCCATGTTAGCCGTGAATGCTTCAAGCAGCAGTGTATCACTCTTGTTGAGTTCTCCTTTGTGCTCCTTCGCCATTGTTCCTGAGAATAAAAGAAAAGAGAACCAGTAACAAGTTCTAGATAAACAGAACACACAATAAGAAAAATAAGTTTAAGATCAAGCTAGTTTCAGGAACAGAAAACAATCAGTTTGGTTTTTAAAAAAAAAATCGAAATTAGAATCAAGCAAACAACAAAACAGAACTCAAACACTTGAAACAGACAGCTTGATACTTGAAATTTCGAATCCAGAATCAAGTGAACAACAACTGGACGGATTCAGATCAGAAACACACTTGAAACAGAAAACAAATCAGATTCAAAGAAGAAACAATCTCAGAAACAGAACAGATTGAAGAACGCAAACTCTACTCAAACCCTAATAGCGAATGGATCAAACTTGTAACGTAACCAGCAAGGATTCGATAGGGTTCTTATCAAAACAAGATCAAAGCTTGAAGTATTCAACAGAACAAAAGTAGATTAATCAAAACTAGACAGGATAAAGAGCAGATCAAACAGATTTGTGACAACAACACACAGATTTATCAGTTTTAAACAACAAACAAGCAGATCGACACAAACTAATAAGGAAGATGAACAGATCAATTGTCAAGTCAAAATAGAACACAGATCAATCAATTTCACACGAGAATATGGAAAGACCACAATCAGATTCGTGATCTAAACACTCAAAGTTAATAGATTTCAACAACAGAAACACAAATCTGATCAAAACACAACAGAATATGAAAAGACAAAAACGAAAATCAGTGAAAATCGAGTACTACCCTTCCAGAGTTTCTCTGATACCACTTAATAAGATCCTAGGATGATGCTCTGGAACAGATGGGATAATCCTTTGCAGAAACAAATCAAAAGACTCAAGTTTCTCAAAGGCAGTGGATCGAATGGTGACACAAGAGATATGGCTCTTCTCCTGATACTCCTAGACTCCTTGTTTGGATATTACACACCAAACAATCGTCCTTAGGTTGCTGGATATTACACACCAACACAGCTTTAACTCGTCCAAGACAAGAGAGAAGAGAGAAAAAAGGTTTTCGATAAAAAGACTGCCTATCTTAGAATGAGGGATGCAAGGGTTTAAATAGAAACCAAGGAACACGCTCCTTAGGTTTCGAAAACTTAATGAAATAAAAACTATAGATTAAACATAACATAAGGTAAATAGATAGAGTAGTCTTCATAGGTTTGGACCGATATTAGCACCTAGGAGATGTGTAAAGCAGCTTGTGGCCTCGTTAAAAACCTTCCTCCGTAAAACCTCTTTGGGACAAAACCGAGAGCAAGGAAAAGAGCACACACAAGTACTTTGCCTAAGTACTAAATCAGCTAGATGAGGAGATAGCTTGAAAGGTGATCAAGATATCTCGGATCATGAAGCTTTGTACAAGACCTTCTTCTTGTTTCCATACGAGTCTAAGTAATCCTCCAATGGCTCCATTTAGTTTCTTGGTTCTAGAACGAGTCATGGGACCTCCTGGAATGGCTAAGGAATCTTCATCAGCTGGTTTGTCCATGGGTGCATTCCTGGATACATCATCTTCCTTGTTGAGCTGATCCATGCTCACATCACATTCATTGGTACTTTCCATGATCACATCACAAAGGCTTGTAGCGGGGTGGTGAAGAGGGGAGTTCTAGCGATGGTTATTGTCTTCACGTCGGCTCCAAAAGTTGTATGCCCGTATGTAAACTCATGTCCCGCGGGCCAACCCGCAAAGGCCTAAATTTTTGGCGGGACAGATTTGGTCGCTATTCTAGGGACCGCGGCCGGTGCGGGCCTGCCCCCCATGACCCGCTAGAAAACGAGCCCTCTGCGGTACGGGACGAGGCGGGACGAGATAACATGTTTATTATCTCTACTCCAATTCCTTAAAATTCAAAGGAACTTATAAATTCAATACCCCCGCCTAAGATTATTTCCCACACTTTTGTTTTTAACCTTATAATTTGCCAACAAACTCAATCCGGAAATCAAAAATATAACCTAAAAGATGATCAAAACGTAACTCGGCGATGAGAGTACTTAACAAAAATCACTTTGGTGAAGCATTATTAGGATCACACTATGAGTGAAGAGGAAAGATAGAAAGCAATGTAACTCAGTGATGTGTATTGAAGAACTTTGAGTAAATAGAGAATCGATGACTCTCTGGTTCTTGCCCTTCCGCCTTGCTCCCACCACCTCTCACAACTTTTGCAAGTCTCCCTCCACCCCTACCCTCCCTCCTGACCCTCCTTCATATTCCATGTCGTTGTCTCTTTACCCTCCTCCCTCTTCTTTCCTTCGCTTCATAAACTTCCCTTATTTTCTGCAAAAAAAATCTCAAACTTCACAAAGATCTCCAAATTTGGGATTCTTGGTGCCAATTCTTCAATCCAAACGACTGCTACTATCCTAGATAGTTCGGTTACTGCAAATCAAGCCCAACCAAATGTAAATTTTGAAACCCTAACTCATATCCCACTGTTCATGAACAGTACAAAGTTCTGCCTCTTAAATTTTGCTCACCAATCCAAACTAATGAAGCCTCTAGCTTTTCTATCCCTATTCCTAACCTGAAAAAAAAAACAAAACCCCCATCTACTCATCCCAGCTCTTCACCCCTTCACAAAACTTCTTCTCATCCTGATGTTGAAATACAGAACTCTGAGTCCACTATTCAACCTTCCCATTCATCCCTTCCGCCTGTGAACTTTCTCTCTACTCGAGACTGCCTTTTGTTGTTTATAGATTCTCAACCGGCGAGAGATACCAACCCCAAACTTTGCTGAAAAACTAAGAAGAAGTGAAGACAAGTCACTTCCTCGTCTTGATCAGGTGGAACTATTAGAAAATGGGCCCTAGAATCCTTATTCCTCACGATGTATTCCAAAAAGGGGCAGAGATTCACAAGGATTTTATAGCCTGGTATTGCAACGGTAGACCTCCTCCTTTCAAGCATATTCAAAATATCTTGGATTACATGTGGGGGCAAGGGTAAAAGATTGGAAATCCACAATAATCCTCTTATCCTCTCTATACTACTTCACATTCCTAGTGATTATCTGAGACAGAAGATATTAGAGAAAGGTATATGGTACATAGGTGAATCGGTGTTTCATTCAACACAAAAGTCCTCTGCTCACTGCAGCCTTGCCTACTATGGAGTCCATCCCCATATGGGCACATCGACATGGTGTACCGCTGGATCTTAGGCACCAGGAAGGTGTCAGCTCTGTCGTTGGACTGGTTGGAGACCCAAGGAGACTGGCGACTTCACTAAAAACCTTGTTAATCTGACCATTTCTCATGTTAAATAGCTAAGGCATATCTCCAAAAACTACTTGCAGCTCCCCCACCCAACCCCCACCTGCAAAACAAGCTCCATCAGCAAGACATTACTTCAAAAGACAAGCAAAAAGGAAACACTAAAGACAAGCAATCAGTGATTATGGGTCAGAATTCTTCTAGCCACATCACACTAGGTTCTTCGGTTAAAACTAGGAAACACCACATAAGAAGGTTACACCTACTGCCTCAAAACAAAAAGCAGCTCAGCAAGCTCTTGATGTTGCAGCTCAACTTCCACCACAGACTGAAAATGTTTCCTCCTCTACTCTCTCATCTTATGTTCCTTCCTCTCATGTATCTAAACAGTTTTTTCTCCCTCTTATTCCTCCCCCATCTTACTCTAAAATTCCTTATATAGTTGGCCTTCCGGAAATTCGCCATTCTACTCCCTCTCTAGCTTCATCTAATAGAACTTCTCTTAAAAGATCAAGATCTGACCCTAGCTTAAACACTTCCCCTCCTCTTTCTTATGTTGTTTCTTCAAAAAAACTCATTGTTGATGTTCATGTTTCTTTTTTCCCATCAACAATTTTTCTTCAAACTTCTTTTTGGTTTTGCTTTCTGAGGACTCACTTCTTTCAAAGGAGTCTTCTCACTCTTCATGATGTTTGGTAAAGTATTTTTTGAATATCTGAGGTCTAAATGACACAGATAAGCATCGCCCTTTTTGTCAATAGCTTGCTACCCATAAGTATGTTTTTGGTTATATACTAGAATCTCATATTAAAGAGCCCAATTTAAGCTATTTTGTTTTCAATCTGTGGTGGTTGGAAGTTCCTTAGTAACAATAATGAGGATGAAGATGGTCGCATAATCATCATTTGAAGGATTTTATGTAGGGCTGGGACTTTTAACCGGAACCGTTTACCCGAACCGGATCTGACCCGAAATGGACCGGTTCGGTTTGGTTTCAGTCCTACTCAATTTATCCGATGGGTATCAGTGGTGATTATCCATGGGTATCGGTTCGGTTTCAGTTTTTACCCGGAACTGAACGGGTACATGTTTAAACAGAATTCTATGCTTAAAAAGCTTAGTTTTCTATCTTCTGAGGGTCGAACCCGGGTTGGATGGGCGAAAGGACAAGTGTAATACCATTAGACTACTTCGACGTTTTTGTATTTAACTACACATTATTAATGTATATACGATTTCGATTCATTTTTTCCTTAAAAATAATTAATAAAATAAAAATATATATGTAAATTATTTTATTTTGTAAATATATATATGATTCACATAATAAACGGGTACCCGAAACCTATCCGAAACCGGTGGTACCCGATCCGAAACCCGAACCAAAATCTATAAAGTACCTATTGGGTGTAGATTTCATTTATCCGAAAGACCTAGACCCGATCAGATCCTACCCAAACCCGACTCAAATATCCGAAGTCTCAGCCCTAATTTTATGATTATAAGGAGGCTTCACCAAACAAGCCAATCTATAACATGCGAGGTCACCTTGCCTAATGCTAAACCTTTTGTGTTTACTTCCGTGTATGCGGAAAATGTTAGAGAGGATGGTAATGACCTATGGGTGTACTTCCTAAATTTTCAGCAGTCACTTTCCTTACACTCAAAGCCTTGGATGGTGACTTCAATCAGATAGTGCATCATGGAGAGCGCTCCTTGCTTCTTGTGAACTCCTTTGATGCCTCAATGATTGGATTTAGAGACTGCCACAGTCAAATGAATATGTTTGATGCTCGATATCAAGGCCTTCAATTTACTTGGAGTAACAAACAACCCCACTCGCCTATTGCTAAAAAGCTAGACCGGCTGCTTGTTAATAATCACCTTCTCGATATTTTTTCAAACTCAACATATTCCTTTCTTCCACCCTCAATCTCAGATCATATCCCTTGTCTCTTAGACCTTGACCATCCCCTACCCTCAGCTGGAACCAAACCTTTCAAATTTTTCAACTACCTAACAAAAAATTCAGACTTTTCACAAGTGGTGCTTGAGGTTTGGAACCAAACCGGAAGTGCTGCCTTGACGCTATCAACTCTTTACTCGAAACAAAAGTGTATCAAAAAGGACTTACTCCTACTAAATAGAGTGTTTTTTTCTCAAATCCAAAAAGAGTGAATGAGGCCCATTGTTTATATCTCATTGCGCAGGTAGAACACTTCACAACTCAAACACTATTAACTTTCATGCAGAAAAAAATATCTTTGAAAATGGTCACTCAAGAGGATCATAGAGGAAGCTTAATTCAAACAAAAGTCGAGAGTGAACTGACTTAAGGAAGGAGATCAAACACACAACATACTTTTTCAGAATGTTCTAAACAACGGCCAAATTCAACTTCATCAGATATTTCTTGCTTCTAGATAAATCTTTTGTTACTGATCCTATCGCCATGAGCTTTATTGCAGTAAATCATTTCAAAGGCATCATGGGTCCTGACATATATCATCGGCCACAGCTTTACTCCCGCGCTGGATGGTTTGTCACTCTAGCCTCAAACAAAACAAGATATGTGCCTCATCCCCTCTGAGTCTGAAATCACGAAGGTGCTCATAAAGTTAAATCCTAACAAACCGGGTCCAGATGGGCTCACTTCTGATTTTTACAAAGCCGCTTGGTCAGTAGTTGGACAGATAGTCGTCTCAGCAATACTAAACTTCTATCACACTTCGTTCCTTCCAGCTTCAGCAAATGCTACAATCTTATATCTAGTGCCAAAGCGTCAAGGAGCGTCAGCCATCACTGATTACTGTCTAATTACTTCCCAAAATACTATATACAAGGTGATTTCAGACTTCTAGTAAGGCGTCTCAAACCGATGTTGCTTGCTCTTATTTTGCCAAATCAGAGTGCATTCGTTAAAGACAGACTCTTGCTAGAGAACATCATCCTTGCAGGCGAGCTAGTAAATGGTTATCACAAAGCGCACTGCCCCAAACGTATCACTATCAAGGTCGACATTGCGAAAGCCTTCGATAATCTTTCTTAGGATTTTCTATTCAACAGTCTCTGAAGTATTCAAGTGCCTAATTGTAATCCTTACTATACCATTGGATACAAAGGCTCAGGTCATGGATACTTCAAAGGAGGACGGGGGTTAAGACAAGGGGATCCTTTGTCCCCTTAGTTTTTCGCAATCGCCATGAACTCGATGTCCCTAATGTTGAACAAAGCAGCCAGAGATTTCAAGTCAGCTACCATCACAAGTGTCGAAGTGCCAAGCTGACACACTTTTTCTTTGCTGATGATTTATTAGTTTTATGGATAGTACACTCCTTTCTCTTCAAGCAGTACTTGCAATCCTAAGGAATTTGAGAACATGTCAGGATGAGCATGCGTAAATCTTCCTTCTTGCTTCAGGTATGTCCCAGGAGGAAGTAGAAAAATTCAAGATAGATAGATAAAGCGTTAGATTCAGGGATTTATCAAACAAGAGATTATAAAATGGAATTAATAGATACCAAGTGTTTGTTAAGAACAATTCTAGAACTCGAATGAATAAGCAATTTATCTAACTTTTGTTGTTATAAACTATTATATACTTAACTCTAATCAAATACTAACTCTCTTTGAGAATATGATGAATCAGGCAAGCATTAAATCTAGTTCAATATTATTCAACTAAATCCTTGCCAACTCTCATTGTGAATAGGAATTTAGTCCATCAGAATTAGGTTCATGTATTGAACACACTCCCGTGTCTCACAATAATTTTATGATCAAGTTCCTATTTAGCTACTCTAAAAACAAGCATGAAGAACAATCATGGTGTAGAGTTCTATGAATAACCTTAGAAATCTTTCAATCAGTAATTCAACATTAAGCTCAAGAAATCTCTAAACTTAAAAAGTTTATTACTCAGACAAGTTTAATGAAAACATAATCAAAGACTAAATAGAAATCATGCTTAAATCCACATGAGTTCCAAGAAAATCCTCAAGTAGTTCTTCTCTTCTCTCTCAATCTCATAACAAAACTTAAAAGAAAGTGTAGGTTTAGAAAACATAATATAAGGTTTAAAACATGTTCTGAGCTCTTATGTAAATTAGCGAAATTCTGGGCCACTTTGCAATTTTTGGAATTTGATAAAAACTCGTTAGGAACTTGGTCAGGAGGGGCGTCATTCAATGCTCAGGTGGTGTCGCTCGACGTCCTTTAGATCTCTTGAATTCTCGATAGCTTCATGTTCGCATGTTAGACGGACCACTCTTCATTAAAATGAGCACAACCTTTCCACCGTCAGATCAAACTCAAACCGATAGCATTGGGAATCTAACTAAATTATCTATCTTGGATCCAAATTTGAGGGAAATCGCCGAGTGAAAAATTTCCATCTATTGCTTAACTCTTTTGACTCATCTGGGCATTTCTGCATCTCAAAAAACTCCAAATTTCCAAAGTTATCCAAAATATATATCGACCTGAAAAGACTATAAAAACTCTAAATAAATATAATAGACTCTAAATATGACTTTATGACCAAAAATCAGTAAAAACTATAGTATATCAGATACTAGTGAGAAACTCACCAATGTGAATAACTATAGAGCATTAGCAAAGCTCTTCTCAATAGAGTCTCAGCTAATTAAAATTAAAAATTTAAACAAATAAATTTGAAACGGATCACATTATAACAACTAAGTATAAGATCTCTCACAAATTATTTTAAGTTTCTGTAGTATTCTTTATTCTCTCTCCTAATTTCTTCTACTTTTTTTTTTATTGGAAAGAGCTTTGGCAAGAGATCACCAGTGTGAATGCTCTTAGGAGCATGTATCCATCTAATTTAGTGTCTCGTTTGTGGATATCATTACTCTCTGTTAATTTAGCCGGAACCAAAGTCAGGCGTCCAAAACAAACTATTTTTAATTTTAATTTAGTAAAAACTGTTGAAAGATATGAAAATATGGTTAAGAAAATGAAAAAGATAGTGGATAGATCTGGTGTTTATATTTGTTGAGGTGACCCAAAATCAAAAGTGCTCTTCATGTTCGTCTGTTCTCATCACACAAAACAACATACCAATAACAAAACATACCTAAAGTTACTTAAAACCCCATAACAAAATTATATACAATTGACTCTACATGATAACCTATATTCATCATCTCTCTCCTTTTAACATTTCTCTAAGTTTTGGAACGCACCATACAAACATCATCACAACCAAGACGATACCGACAAGAATATCCTAACTTACTATAATTTGCACCAAAGAACTTACAAGTTATAACTGGCATGGTCCTTATGGAATGAACTTACAATCATGGGATCTTGCTGGAAGATTACGTTGAGTTTTTGTTGTGGGTCCAACTCTAGAAAATTTCAGGGTAGCACACATTCTCTAGAATTTCTCTTAGATTCGAACTCATAGCGGATGATAGAATTATAATAGATATTTAATGTTTCCTACTCACACGAACCCATATTCTAGTTTTTATTAATCTTTAATTCTAGTCTGCTCCCGTTTAAGATGTTGAAGGCTCGTTGAGACCTCTTCTCTTTTCCTTTACAAGTTGAGTAAACAAATCAATCAAAAAGCTTTTTGTGATTCCATGTGACTTTTGTTTCTCATGAGACCCCGACATTTATCTTATGCGCTTCGTTTCCATCTGACGATAAAATTGCCGGTGTTAATACTTAAGATCAGCCACAAGTTTTCGAACACAAAAAGACAATAGTGATCAGAAAACAAAGTGAAACAAAGAGTTTTGAAGATGAAGACACAGTTTATTTGAAGAAACCTTGAACTGCTACAAATCGATTGCATTTCTCCAAAAATGGGATCCATCTAATGCTATGAAATCCAAAACTTTTAGTTTAGAAGTTTTGCCCATTAATAAAATTTCTAAAGTACTGTTTAATTAAAAAATCATATATGAAAAAATGTGTAATTCTATTTCAATAGTTAAGATATGAAAAATTAATTGTAAAACAATATTTTTGATAATATTAGAAATAAATATTAATACATTTTTGAAATTTAGTTTTCTTGTATTTATACACACATATACATTTGTTAGACATGGATAAACAAATTCAATAACCATAGTCTTTTAAATTACAATGTTGATAGTTCGTTCAGTATTTTTTGATAATACTCAAACACTCATGTTGGAAATAACTAATCTATGAAGTAATTCCTCCTACTTAGCACCGGACGCCGGCCTTTTTTTCTTGCTCAAATATTTTCGATTTTCATGTCATGTTTTTTTTGTGTCTCCGGGTAAAATGAAAAATTTCACTAAAAGAAGTAGAATATAAAAAAATTAACCTAGATTTTGACGATGATAACCTATAAAAGGACTCATAAACTTTAGAAAAAGAAGATCGACTAATATACATTTTCGACTATAGAACATCAACTAGAATTAGAGTTCACAAACTAGAATTAGAGTTCACAAACTAATACATTGTGCTCCTTCTCTATTGATTAGTAAAACACTATCTTTGATATGTTCTATTGGCAATACTACTCTTCCTATTTATGTAGTATCACGAAGAACCTGTTTTATTTTACTATAACAGTTTGGTGTTAAAAGAATGGGGATAACTATATTACTTGACTATGACTGAAGTGAAAATGAAAAATGTATATATTCCCGTACGTAATGTCTTGATAGCCATCTCTGCATTCAAGAGAGGCATGCTGGCGGACGATCATTTGTACAAGTAGTTAACCAAATATCAATGCATAACCACATAGGACATCATGTCTAAAAATGTCGGTAGTATTCTCTTTAAATCCTGATCATATCTAATAAATAGTTATAATAAATTATTATTTCTTTCTCTATTTGTTTCAAAAGAACCTTATCAAAATATAATAGTTATTCATCTAGGTACTGGCGCAAGCGACTTTTTTTTGTTAGTCATCACTAGCTCAAGTGTAGGAATTTATAGTTATAATTCATATATGTATTATAATTTAACTTTCGTTTACATTAATTAAAATGAATAACTGTATGGAATAATTGCTAGACCAATATGTATAACATATTAACTTAGAGAAATCGTAAATTATCGAATATCACACTATATATTGTTTGAACCGAGTTCGGTCGTGTATCAGTAAATAAAGTGACAGAACTCGTCGGTGGGTTATTTCAAAGGCGTTTTACTACTTATGGGTCCAGAAATCAGTTCGTTGTTCAAAGAGTTTAGTGTATAAATGAGGAAACAAGAGGTAAGGTTCGGCTCAGCTCGGCGAGCTTAACCGTGTAGTACAAGTCGGACAAAAAGGTACAAAATATAGAGTTATTAACACTCTAGGGCAGTTTCCATGGTTTTATTACACAATATGGCAGTTTCAGCTACCAAGGCAGTTTATCTCAACTAAACTGCAACCATAAGCGAATTTTTTCAACTAATGGGACCCATCATTTTCTCTTTCCTTATCTTCTTCGGTTTCTTTTTTCTTTGTAATGAAAAATTAAATTTATAAATTTTATTTCTCAATCTTGCCAAACAATAAGAAGAAAACACGAAGATCTTAGAATACTTCAGATTCATTATAATCTACACCGTCAAAGTCTTAATTCGCGATAATTTCTTTGTCCTCGTTTCCACCGCGTTCTTCCGTTTCAATCGAGCTTTGCCATGAATCTCAGTCATCACCAATCTCCGCACCAGGGACTCCTTTGAAGTTTCGACCAAAGTTCTAGTCTTTTTGGGCCAACGTAACTAGCGTCGCATTAGTCTCTTTCACACCCTTTCTGACGTCATGGCCTCACATCTCGCCGTCGCGGCTCCGTTAGAACAAGTTTGAAAGCACCAATGGCTATTTTTATGGTTTTTGCTCATTTGGTCCTTTAGAATTTACATAATTGTGTTTTGACCCTAAACTTTTAATTATGCAGATGTCTACTATTAACTCCCTAACTTTTTGATTGTTCATTTTGTATCATATTCATCTTCATTGTGTGTGTAGGATAAGTATAATAGCGTACAATAAATAAAAAAGTGTACATGTGTGCAACAAATATGATAGTGTATATATGTAAAACAAGAAGGTGTACATGTGTGCAACAAATATGATAATGTACATATGTAAAACAATCAAAAATTAATCAAGCTAAGACCTACCATGAAGCTAGAAGGAAAATACACACACTAAAACCTATTAAACAAGGTGTGAAAGATGATATTTGAGTTTAATCAGATTTCAAAGATGTCCCGACCTTGCGTGTACATAGGAAGAATGAAAAAAAATCACATGTACATTGTGTTAACATTATCATGAGTTCATGAAGTCGTAGAAGCTTGGTTATTTATATAGAAAAGCTACAAAAATTCAAAAAATATGTACACAATCACTTTGATGTAATATAAAATTAGGTGTACACATGAACAATTTGAATGTAATGTACAAAAGAATTTTATTTTACATCAAATATGATATCACAAATACACAAAACATTCAAACATACATAACATCTCAAAGCAAAAAAAAGTTAAAAAAGAAAAATATCAAGTCAGATAGAAGATGGTGTATATGACGTATATAAGCATAGATGTACAAGGTCTTATGAAAATTTACATGTACACTAATACATTTGTACATTGCTCAGTTTATGATACTTTGATCATTTAAATATTTTTAGTATAGTTGATATGAAATGATTTTGATACTTTGATCAGTTTATGATACTTTGATCATTTAGATTATTTTTAGGTGTATATACTGAATTTGCTTATTCAGTATACATATCACATGAGATAAAGAGTAAAGTTTGGAAGTTCACGTGTACATATATATTATTAGATATAAATAAAACACAAAACCATATGTACATATATTGTCAAATACATTTGATATGACCAAATACATGTGATGTTTTTAAATTATTGTAATTTTTTGTTTTAATTGTGATCTTGTGAGCAATTGTGGTGCAGTTTGTTTATATCTAAGAACATATGTAGTGTACAGATGTACACTTTAAAGTTGATGTACATATGTACTATGAAATAGATGTACGTGTACAATATAAGCATAATGGAAATGTTTGAGCCAAAATCAAAGAAAAAAATATGTGTATAAGTAAATGTTTGGGGTAAAACCGTTATTAATCAACAACTAAGAGACCAAATTGCAGTAAGAAGAAAATCAGATCAATCATGTTCAACGACTTCGGCTAAACAGAGATCGACCGTAATTGAGCTCCGGCGTGAATCGTCGGCGGTCGCAGAGTAGGAGCAGAGCACCACGAGGAAGAAGAAGACTTATATGGTGCTTCATAGTGGCTTGGAACTTTGATTGTGGTGGATAGGAGCTTTATGGCGATTTCAGTCGTGGAGGAGGAGAACTTCAAGTTAGAGTTCATCAATCTTTCTCCTCGCCAAAATTTGGAGCAGAGCACGGCGGCTCGAGGAGTAGGCGATGACGAAGCAATGGAGGAGACATGGCCGTAAAGAAAGAAAATCATGATAGATTGAAATCTTACGACGGTTGAGATTCACGGAGGAGAAAGTTTTGGTTTGGTGATTTCGCGATGAATAAGAAAATTTGACGAGTTGGAGATGGTCACGGTGACGACAAAGGTGGATTGGTCAGAAGAATCTGTCGGTCTGGGTTGAAGAAGAAGAAGCTTGTGGAGTCATGGAAGATAATGTTTCAATTCAAAGTCCGAAAGATTATTTTTAAAAATTTAATTCGAGGTCCAAAAGATGATTATTGTTTTGATTTTGAGAACAACCGGAAAAAACACAAAATGGAGATGATGAGTGTGGATTTTTGCAAAATAATGAATCTGAACCGTTAAAGTAAAAGATACAAAAGTACAAAAGCAAATCCAATGGTTAGGAAATGAGATAGATATATGTCTTGTCAATTGTGTCAGATTTAATTAAGGCCATTGAATGAAAAAAGAGATGTATGGTTGATGTAATGTTTAGTTACAAATCGACTATCTCTTTAGGAAAGAGCGAAGTTGTTAAGAAAAAGTGTTCTAGTAGCAGAAAGTGACTTATTATGTTATAAGAAACTTAAAACTGTCTCTCAGTGTAATTTTCTCCAAAATATAAACCCTAGCTGGCCGCTTTGCTGTTTTTCTCCCCCTTCTTCGTTGTCTCCTCGCCTCCCTTTATAGTGTCCTCTCCTCTTTAGGGTTTAGATCAGTATACTTCAAGGGGCTTTTCATTAGTGGGCCTTTGGTCGACCCATTGAGGCGTGTGTTGTTCGGCTGCGTCTAGTCAATCTTGGGCTGGATTGAAGCATGATTGGTTGTTGGGCCGTCCTGAATGGATTGACACTGTTATTTAGTGGGCTCTGTTAAACGTGTAGATGTTCACTAGATGGCAGGATCAGAAACATGAGGGGTTTTCCAAGGCATGATTGACGCGACGAGCATCCGGCTATCGGGTTGCTCGTCTCGACATACAACTGGAACATTTGCCAGATGGGTTTCTCTCGTCGAATCTTTTGTTTGTTTTGGCTCGGTCGTCAGGGTGAACGGTTGGCGAACTGACAGGATTGTTCGTCTACCGACTCGCACTTGTTCAGCACCTAAATCACACACTCATCCACGCCTCGTACTAAGTTGATCGGAGTGCATGCTCGTCATTCGGAAGGCGTGAGCTTTCGTTGCAAAGATACGAACGGTCGCATGTTGACGGGCATTTCATCGGACTCTGGTCCATTAGAATGTGAAGAGTCGCGGGCATTTGAGGCCCAATTAGGCTTTCTAGACCTAATGATGACTCTGGGAATCATGCTTCTCATCCCTTTCCTATATATAGTCTTGTTCGTTCCATTATCCTCATTTCCTTCGGTGTTACAAGTATCTTTCTTCTCTCCCTTCTCTCTACTTTCTCTCTCTAGGTTTGTTGTACGATATATATGCGTATTACCTTCGGTAAGATGTGCCCGCGATGGAGGTTAACACGGGAGGAGAAGGGAAAAGGGTTGCGAATAACTCGAGACCTGCTAAGGACGAGGCGACCAACGATCCCTTAGAGGATTTTGATTTAGTGCATTGGGATGCACTGAGAGTTACGGATCGATTGACCTTGTCTCAGAGGCTTCTAGTTGTAGACACCGAGAGGGAACTCAGGGGCGACGGCGCAGGGAACAAAGCGGCGGAGGTTCTGAGTGATCCCCGAGTCGGGAGGGTTCTGTCGTCGCGATCTATTTCTTCGCAGGCGAATTCTGGTCAGTTTCGTCGAATGAACTCTAGCCGATCTCGACATATTCGGTTCGAGCGTGACAATACGAAGCGAGACGAGAAAGCTAGCTTTCCTTTTGTCCCGACTCGCTACGCAGGGTGCGGAGTATTCAGAGAGGAGACCCGATTCCTGAAGAGTTGCTACGTCCGGCTTTTGTCGAGGGTCAATCATGGACGAACACATACGCGAGAGAGGCGACTGTCGAATCGGTAGAGGATTTGCTTGTCGCCTGTAACGCAGTCGGCGTGACTTACCTGATTCTGAATGACGAGCAACGTCCTTTGTCTCCTCAGGTCGGGTTTTAGTGCGTGTACGAGTCCTACTTTGGGGCCCATACTAGACTTTGGTTCCCAATCCCTCGTCTGATAACCTCCTATATCTCCCGTCGCGACGTGGCCATTAGTCAGATGGTGAACGGGTCGTTCCGTATGGCGGTTGCACTTATGGTGATGGCTGCAGAGATTGGCATCTCTCTTTGTTGCCAGGCGTTCGAAGAACTGGCGGTAACTCCCTTGCAACGGCCTCTACTCGGTGAGGAATAGGACGAGCTACAACATAATCAGCGGCCATCCTATCAAGACTCCATACTGGCAGCGTCGATATTTCTTCGTCAAGTCCGACGAACACGCTTTCGTTGAACCCCCAGACGAGGAGTTCCGAACATATTGGAATTGGAGAACTGGTAGATAGCTCGTCTCGATTTTTAAATGTTTTGTGTAACCTAACTCCCTTTCTTTTTTTACGCAGTTGATCATCCGTTCTTCTCGTCAGGCATCCCGGAGCAGTTTTATTCCAACGCTCGGGCTTTTGTCGAGCACGGTCAGCAGCGGTGGCCCGAGATAAACGAAGAGAGGATACGTCGAGTTTTAGATCGCATCGATCGGGGTAAGTGGTTTCTCATCTTGCTTCGACAGCTACTTCGATCGTTCCCTCATTTTCGGTGATTCATACAGGTGACTGGGATTCCAAGCTTCCTTGTAAGGGTCGGACGAGTAAGAAGAGATCGAACCTTTTCTCGAGGGAAGAGCAGCGGGTGATAAACGAAGTGTTCGTAATGAAGGGGATTCCTGACCTTTCCAAGGTTATCAAGGCGAAGCGAGGAAGATCTTCTCAAAGCGCTGGGTTGATGGGCTTGATCGATGGCTTTGATCTTGGAGGCGGATCGACTGATCAGACTCCCGTTTCCCCTATCGAGGATACTGGCGCGAGGAAGCTCGATCCAGCAGTTGATAGTCGAAAGAGACCGCGGGACAATGAGGTAGAGAGCCAGACTGTCGGGTTTGACGTGACGAGGGGCGAGCCATCTAACGATACTCCCGCTAAGAAGAGGAAAAAGAGAAAATCAAAGTCTGTCGAAAGGGCATCCGGTCTCGGGGATGTCCCATTCCTACGAGACGAGTCGGAAGCCGACCAATCTATCGGCGAGGCGAACAACATGGTCCCAATCACTATCCAAAAGATCCGGTAGGCGGGGGTCTTTCGGCGACGCAGGATGTCGTTCCTTCTGAAGGATCGAAGAAGAGGAAGGTCGGTTCGAAGAAGAAGAAGAAGAAAAGAATGGAAGTTGATCAGACTCGAGATCGGGCCCCGAGGATAATTTCATCGTCTGATCAGTTGTTTTTCCGCGATGCATATATGGATGTTGCTCGCCTCAAAGAAGCTGTGAGTTATTTTATTGCTTTCCTCCTTTCTAGCGGCAGCCCTCTCGCTCTTCGTGATCTAAGTCGCGAACCGTTTTATTTGTTCGCAGGCTGATGACGGTGTGAACTCCTTAGTCGAGAAGTACGACGCAGAGCTTAAGGCGACGTACGTTAGCCTTGGGGAGGCTCAGGACACCGTTTGCGCTGAGCGGAAACGCTCGGCTGCACTCGAGGCTTTACTCGAGGACGCTGAGACCATGAAGGCTGATGCGATTAACCAGGCTGAAGTTCGGGCAAAAGAGCTAGAAGACACTTGCGCTGAGCTGGAGGCCGTAAAATCTGAATCGGACAGACTCCAGAGGAAGACGGAGAAGCTTGAGTTGAAGGTTTCTAAGCTCGCCAAGGAGAAGGAGGATGAAGCTTTTCATATGAGGGGGTCTCGGGTCGTCGAGGTCACTCGGGAGAGATCGAAGGTTCACGCTGAGATGGTCGAGAAGGCGAATGCTCGCTTTGCACGGATCAAGGCTCACGAAGCGAAATTAGAGTCGTACGACAAGGCGCGATGTCTATGGAGTCAGGCTTTCGGGACGCGGAAGTGCCTGGAGCTGTTGAAGGAAGAGGGGGAGACCATAAGGCAGGAGAATCGACTCCTTCTTGGAGGAGGAGAAGGCGCATCAGGCTGAGGCCGAGAAACTTTACCCCGGGTCGCCCGATCAGGGTAATTATACTCTATCCCCACTTGTGCTGAGCTCGAGATATTGCGACGAGACAGTTCTCGCATTTATTCGTGTCGGGTACGATAGGGCTCCTAGTGTCGACCTCGATCCAAGCGGGTCGAACCTGAACCAGCTTGATCACGAGGTTGCTGCTCGGCTTTGTTCTCCTACCTGTTCTGATCGTGCTGCACATGTCTCCGAATCGTCTTGAGAACTTGAATCATTGGGACTTAGTGGCTCGAGCGAGGGGAGGCCTTTTGAGAGTGATAAGGCCAAATCCAATGGGATGGATCAGGAAGAGCTGAGCACGGGCCATCAAGATGGCAACCGCCACAACTCGTCAACGAGCGTCTCTCAGTCATCTGGCACCAACGTTCGCAATGATGGTGGCGTTGAGATTTCTAAGGAGCAGTGATCCGATGTCCTTTGTAATTTTCTTTTTGTTTGCCTCGTTTGTGAGGTCATTTTCGGCTTTGATTTATGCCTTATGAGGCTTTTGTAAACCTTTCTCTTCTTTGTATTCTCGGGTGAGTTCCCGCTTTGGAATTTTTAAGATATAGGATTTATCAGAGTTTCCTCTTAAGTAAGTCTCGTTTGCTTCATTTTGTTTTGTTTGAGCCGCTTGTTCGGGATAGTAGCATTATTATCCGAGGTTGGCATCTTACTTTATTTCCGCGAGGTTGGTCGATTATATACGACAGTGACCGACGGACGTTATGCAAATTTACTTCGTTGGGGCCGACAAAGGTGTTCGAATTGTCGCGAAGTAATTTCGTAGATATTAGGTCGGCCGATCCCTATTCCATAAATTATCGTGAAATCAAACTTTGTCGTTTTTTCGCCAGCCGGAGATGATCGCGGCTGGTTCAGTACGTCGAGTATGTCTGATCAGGACAGTCCTCATCGATCTTGTGCAAGCACCACTGTGCGATTAGGGGTTCCTTTTGATATATTTTGAGAACCTGGGCACGGACATTGCCATAGGAATTTTGTTGGTATTACAGCTGGACCGATTAAGGTTGCCTACGTACCTCGAGAGAGGATCAAGCCATTCGTAGTTCGTTGTGTCAAGTAGGGTGATCTTGTGAGGGGTGTCTGCTCGGCGGGCTAAAGTGATCGGTGATCATTAGCCAGTTTTTTTTGGGGTTACAGCTGGACCGATTAGAGTTTCCTACGTACCTCGAGGGAGGATCAAGCCATTTGTAGTTCATTATGCCAAGCAGAACGACTTTGTTAAGGATGTCTGCTCGGCGGGCTAAAGTGATCGGTGATCATTAGCCCTTTTTTGCGGCTGTGGCGAGCAGACGCTCTTGTGGCGTAATAGCGCCTTAAATGCATTGAGTTCCAGGCGCGCGGGTCTTGCTCGCCATTTGAAGTTTTTAGGTGGTAGACGCCAGGCTTAACGACTTTGATGATTTTGTACGGGCCTTCCCAGTTGGCCCCTAGCTTTCCCGCGTTCGGTTCCTTTGTATTGTCGAAGACTTTGCGCAGCACCAAGTCCCCCAACTCGAGTGGTCTGGAACGAACCTTTTTTTTGTAGTAATTTTTTATCTGGTTTTGATAGTTTTGGATGCGAAGTCAGGCTTGGTCGCGTCGTTCCTCGATGGCGTCGAGGGCGTCGAGGAGTATCTCGCTGTTTAGTTCGACGTGCTTCGGCATTCTGAACCGTTGCAGACAAGTGACATTTACTTCGGCCGGGGCCATGGCCTCGATTCCGTATGCGAGGGAAAACGGCGTTACCTTGGTAGCTCCTCGGGGCGTTGTTTGGCGCGACCAAAGGACTCCGTCTAACTCGTCGGCCCACAAACTCTTCTTCAAGTTAAGTCTCTTCTTAATCACGTCAATGATCGTTTTGTTCTATGATTCGGCTTAGCCGTTGCTCTGCGGGTAACGAAGGGTAGACATGTTCAGCCAAATTCTCAATTTATCGCAGAACTCGCGGAATTTTTGCGAGATGAACTGGGAGCCATTGTCAGTGACGATCTCGTAAGGGAGGCCGTGGCGACAGATGACGTTTTTCCATACGAATTATTGGACCTCTCTTTCGGTGATCGTTGTGTAGGATTCGGCTTCTATCCACTTCATGAAGTAGTCGGTCAGTACGAGGATGTAGCGTTTTTGTCGAGACTGGGGCAGTGGTCCGACGATATCCATTCCAATCGCATAAATGGGTAGGGGGCGGTCATTGTTCGCAGCGCCTCAGTTGGGTAGTGTATCGTCGAGGCGTGCCTTTGGCACTTATCGCATCGACGAGCGAATGTTTCGCAATCGGTGATCATTGTTGGCCAGTAAAAACCTAAGTTCTTAACTTTCAGTGTGAGAGCTCGTCCGCCGGAATGGTTTCCTCCGGCTCCTTCATGCGTCTCGACCATGACGATATAGGTTTCTTCGCCTTGTATGCATCGGAGGAGGACTTTATTCGCCGTCCATCGATTAAGTGCGCCGTTAGTGACAACGTTGTTCGAGCTACGCTCTTTCAGCCGTCGAGCTTTCCATTTCTCCGCGGGGAGTTTCCCATGCTCGAGAAAGTCGATGAGTTCGGTTCTCCAATCAAGCATTGTCTCGTCAGAACAATCATCGGACGTTATGGTGAGGACGGTTGGCTCATCGGGGAGCGGCTTTTCAGTGGACAGATCGATGCTCGGCCTGTCAATTTGGTGTATGGGAATTGTTCTTTGGACTTGGTCGTGGAGTCTGCTTCCTAGGGCTGTGAGAGCATCGGCGCAGATGTTTTCGCGGCGTGGGACTTTCGTGAGTACGAAGAACTCGAATTCCCAGACGAGGTCTCGGACTATCTTTAAGTATGCGTCCATTCGTTCATTGCGGGTATCATAATCGCCGCTGAATTGGCTCGTAACGAGCTGAGAGTCACAGTACGCGCTTACTCGTTTTGCATTGACTGCCTTGGCCAATCGCAGTCCCGCGATGAGTGATTCGTACTCGGCTTCGTTATTAGAGGTGGCGAAGCCTAGCCGGAATGACTGTCTGATTAACTCGCCGGTTGGGGATTGCAGTTTCACTCCTGCTCCGGATCCTTGACGAACCGTCGACATGGAGAATCCAATTATTGCTTGGCAAGTTTAAATCTTGCGCGAGTTCTGGCGGCAGCTCGACCCTGAAATCGGCCAAAACTTGCGATTTAAGCGCTGTGCGGTTACGGAAGACGATGTCGTGTTCGCTGAGCTCAATCGCCCATTTGGATAAGTGTCCCGATTGATTGGTATTTTGCATGACTGTGCGGAGAGGCTGGTTGGTTAGCACCTCTATTGTGTGCGATTGAAAGTAAGGTCTGAGTTTTCTTGCCGCGGTTACGACCGCCAAGGCCATCTTTTATAACGTCGGGTAGCGCGTCTCGGGATTGGTCATGCGTTTACTGGTGTAGAATATGGGTTTTTGCTCGCCTCGATCGTCTTTAACGAGAATGCTGCTCACTACAGTGGGCGAGACAGCGACATAGAGGTAGAGTGTATTGCCAGCTTCTGGTTTTGGTTAAGACCGGTGGAGTAGTAAGGTACACCTTCAGCTGACCGAAGGCTTCTTCACATTTTTTGTCCCAGACGAATCGCTTGTTCCCGCGCAGGAGCTCGTAGAATGGAAGGCATTTGTTGGTGGATCGCGAGATGAAACGGTTGAGAGCAGCTATTCGGCCTGTCAATCGCTGAACCTCTTTGTTATTTCTCGGGCTGGGGAGGTCAAGGATTGCAGATATTTTTTTAGGATTTGCCTCGGTCCCCCGTTGTGTGACTATGTATCCGAGGAACTCGCCAGAGATGACACCGAAAGTACACTTTGGGGGGTTCAGTTTCATTCCATATTCATTCAAAGTTTTGAAACACTCGCGCAAGTGAGCCGGATGGTCGGCAGCGTGCTGGGATTTGACTAGCATATCGTCTATGTATACTTCCATTGTTTTGTCGAGCTTGTCGGCGAACATCCTGTTTACCAGACGTTGGTACGTTGCTCCGGCGTTCTTCAACCCGAAAGGCATAATGTTGTAACAGTATGTTCCCCTATCAGTGATGAACGCGGTCTTTTCTCGGTCGTCTGGATGCATTGTTATCTAATTATATCCGGAGAATGCATCCATGAAGGTGAGGAGTTCGTTTCCGGCCGTTGACTCGACCAAACGATCGATGTGCGGAAGGGGGAAGCTATCTTTCGGACATGCCTTGTTCAGATTCGTGAAATCAATGCAAACTTGCCATTTGCCATTATTTTTCTTTACGACGACTGGGTTTGCTAGCCACTCGGGATATTGCACATCGGTGATGGATCCTGCTTCGAGTAGTCGCTTGACTTCCTCATTGACGGCCTTTGATCGTTCCGGGTCGAGCTTTCGTCGTTTCTGTTGAATCGGTTTGAATGTGGGGTCAATCTTGAGTTCGTGTGAGGCGACCCTCGGGTCAATTCCCTTCATGTCCGAGGTGGTCCAGGCGAAGGTGGACGCGTTATCTTTGAGAAAGGCGATGATCGTTTGCTGCATTTCTTCTGGGATAAAGGCTCCTACTCGCACGATTTTCCTCGGGTCGTCATTGTCGATTGTCACTTCGAGGACTTCGTCTTTCTAAGGGTATATCTTTTGAATTGGCTTGGCGACTGAATTGACGCAAGGTGTCGGCTGCTGGGCCATGAGAAGATCCCGCGCTGCCTGCTGGTCACCTGGTATTGTCTTGATACGGCTGTTGTTTTCGGGGAACTTGACGCATTGATGGTACGTAGAGGACATTGCCTTCATTGAGTGGAGCCATGGCGTGCCGAGTATAACGTGATAGGGTTCTTCGGTCGCTATGACGGAGAACTTGACCATGTGAGTAACCCCACCAGCATAAACTGGCAATCGAATTGTACCGATCATTTCTTCTGATACTCCATTGAATCCGGTCAGGGAGTCGCTGGATGGTTTCATGAGGCGTACGTCGGCTCCCATTTTCTCTAAGGTTTTCTGGAAAATAAGGTCGACCGAACTCCCAGTATCAACCACTACTTTGGTTACTTCGCAGTCCCCGATGCCTAGCTCGATAAGCAACGGGTCGTTGTGCGGCAGGTGTACTCCGAGGGCATCGTCCGCTGAAAACGCGATCAGGGGGTCGTTATCAGGTTTGGACGGCCATTTCTGCGAGGTCCTTGCTTGACGCTGATAGGCTTTAATGGATCGAACCGAATCACCGCACAGGGGTTACCCTCCCATGATGATGTTTGCCCGTTTAGCTTGGTTATGCGAGCGCAGGTCATAGGCTGAAGGTGCGCTTGCGGGTTCCTTCTTTTGATTTGCTTTGTTCGTTTCGAGCTGCTGTAGGTCTGCTGAGTTAGAGACGGAGATCGCCGATTTTCGAGTTCAAATGATCCCTCAGGTTGGTTCCGTCAGGCGGAGAAGGGCACGTGATCGAGTCGTCTTCGTCTTCGATCTGCCCGAGTGTTGGGGTATTGAGCCGGCCTCTTGCTCTAACGGGAGATATTGCTGCATCTGTTGCGATGTTTCTTCGCTTCAGTTGGTGTCGTAGGTCGTCGGGCTGTGGATTATCCCTCTTGGTAAACCGCTTGTTGAGGCGTACACGCAGATCTTCTCGAGGAAGTTCCTTGTTTGGTCGTGTGCTCGAACGCGCGAGGATGACTTCGACTCTTCGTCGGTTCCTCGGCTGCTCTTCGTCGGCGGAGGAGTCTCCTTTCTCTTGCGCTTTAGGGGTGGGCTGGCTGGTGTTCATCGTTTGCTCGACTCGAGGCATCTTGTATAGGGGTTTTTGAGCTTTTTTATCTTTAGTTTTGCTCCAGTTGTTACTCTTCGGCTTCGCCTTCGGTGGTTCGATATCCAGCTTGCCGTTGGCGAGAGACGAGAGGAAGTGCTCGTACAGGATCTTGCATTCCTTAGTGTCGTGCTTCTTGCTTTTGTGATAGGAGCAGTACTTTTCTGGTTCCGCGGGATTCGGCCCCGATGCCTCGGATATACCCAGAGTTTTTTGTTCGTCGTCTGTCCTGTCCCAATGATTCCAGCCCTTTCCGCGAACCACGACCGTGGAGCCTGGCAGGTCATCTTCGTTAACCATGTAGACGAAGTTTTTCTTTGGGTTCGCTTTGTCGGCCAGGGTGTGCAGTCGAGGTTCCGGATGAGTATCGCTGCTCTTGGCGTTGGTCGATGTTTGCTTTGTTGCGTTATGCTTGCTAATGATCGCCTTGGTATCTTCCTCCATACGGATGAAGTTATTAGACCGAGCAATAGCGTCCGAGAGGGATTTGGTCGGGTGACGGTACAGTTCATCCCGAAACTTCGAATGCACGTAAAGGGTGTTCATAAGGGCGTCCACGGCGATGCTATCGGGGACTTTGACTTTGGAGACGATGGCTTTAAATTTTTCCATGAAACTGCGTAGACTCTGTCTTTGCGACTGAGAGGTTCCAGGTCCGAAGCCGTGGCCTCCTCATGTGTGAACATTATGTAGTTCTTGAGAAATACTGATGATAGATCGTGAAAACTGTCAACGAAGTTTTTGGGCAAACCGGTGAACCATGTGAGGGTTATGCCTGTTAGGCTTTCAACGAACAGCTGACAAAAGCCGGCGTCTTTTTCCTCGTCGGAGAAGTTTTGTCGTCGCATCGCAATGTCGAAGGACGTGATGTGGGCAGTCGGGTCTGAAAGATCGTCGTAAGTTGGCAAACGAATCTTGTCCATTTTGTGAAGTTTCACATTGGTTATTCTGCTGGTGAACGGCGTGCGGAGAGTATCCACGAGGACACTCTCGATGAGTGGAGCGGAGGTAGTGACGCCATGGATCTTTGAGCTTATGTCGAGAAGAGCTTGCTTGAGGGCGGCGATCTCTTGCACAGTTTGTAGATCTGGGGCAGTGGAGATGTTGGTTCGTTCCTCAGCTCCATGGGCCTGCGTCTCGACGACTTGGATATTAGGGTTTGCTTTGTAATCAGGGTTGAACAGCTGTCGCCGAAAAGGTCGGTCAGCGAAGCTCGTTTCGGCGAGCGGCGCTAGCATAGATGCTATGGCGGCGAGTTGCTCGGCGGCTGCCTTCTGAGCTTCGTCTTGACGCGCAAAGCGTTCCATGACGGAGTCGACGAAGGTTGGGGCGAGCGGTACGGCGGTGGTTGGAGTTGCTGCCACTGCATCTCCTTCCTCGCCGGAGGTTGAATCGTTACTCGGACTCATTTTCTGTGTTGACGATACTTTGTTATACCCCACGGTGGGCGCCAACTGTTTGAACCGAGTTTGGTCGTGTATCAGTAAATAGAGTGACAGGACTCGTCGGTGGGTTATTTTAAAGGTGTTTTACTACTTATGGGTCCAGAAATCAGTTTGTTGTTCAAAGAGTTTAGTGTATAAATGAGGAAACAAGAGGCGAGATTCGGCTCAGCTCGGCGAGCTTAACCGTGTAGTACAAGTCGGACACAAAGGTACAAAATATAAACCCTAGCTGACCGCTTTGCTGTTTTTCTCTCCCTTCTTCGTTGTCTCCTCGCCTCCCTTTATAGTGTCCTCTCCTCTTTAGGGTTTAGATCAGTATACTTCAAGGGGCTTTTCATTAGTGGGCCTTTGGTCGACCCATTGAGGCGTGTGTTGTTCGGCTGCGTTTAGTCAATCTCGGGCTGGATTGAAGCATGATTGGTTGTTGGACTGCCTTGAATGGATTGACACTGTTATTTAGTGGGCCCTGAAAAAAACGGGGTGTTTCACCTCCTACATATATGAACTGGTTTGTTTGATGAATATGACAAAACTGGGTATGCGCAGACGATGAATATGACAAAACTGGGTATCGTTCACTCTACAATGAGATTATGTTAGGCTAATACAAGTTTTTGAATAATATAGGTTAATGAGTATGCACAGACGATGAATATTATGAATAAGATATAGCATAGTACATGTTAATATAAAGTATAATATATTTGAATATATTATTTGAATATGGGTCCATGGTCGACATGAGTATATAAAATATAAGACAGTTAAATAGTAGAGTGATTTATATGGAAAGACAGTTTTTGAGTTTTAATTACACGGCAGGTCACATAGCACTACTTGGGTAGTGTATTGGAATAAAAGACCATCATAATCCTGAAAAAACTAACTATAAACTAATTTCTTCATTACCTTTTATTTTTAGTTTTTGTTTTTAGTTTGTTTTTTTTTTGAATTTTGAAAATTTGAATTGGTGGACCCAAGATCAAATTTAACTAATTTTAATAATTAACACACTTGCCTTTTACTTTTGGACATAATATATTTTTAATTAGGATTTATGATTACCAGAATGAAAAAAGAAAAAGGAAGCTTGGAAAACTTACTTTCAGAGACAATTTGTTTCGACGATAGAGATGGTGCCAGAAAAGATGACGACGAGACGAAAACACACGAGAAAGAGAGATTCGACGGTAAACTCTATCTTTCAATTTTTCTTTGTTTTAGTCGGTATTACATGAATCATGTTTTCTTAAAATATGTTTGTTACCTAAAATCAGAACCGCATGTTGTGGAAGAGATAGACGAGCAATTAAAAAAAAAAGAGAATTTTTGCGACTAAGTAAGTTGACATCTTTGATTTTGAAATCAAACTTCTAATCTTTGGTTTTTATTCTATTGTTGTGCCGATTTTGGATCTGACATTAGCTTAATGATTTGTCATTCCACATTTCCATTTTAAAATAAAATTATCTTTCTTTGAAAATTGGAGATTGAGTTATGTGCTATACATTTAGCTTGAGAATTCAGATCACACTTATCTTAAAAATAGTTTAAATTTTTATCTTTTGTTGTATAATTTTCTAGAGTTGTCTTACGAGGGATTTGCTTTTGTTTATGTAAAAATCTGAGAGCGAAAAAGCATTGTGCCTTTTGCAGGTTAAACATGTTCTTACAAATCTATGCTACAAGAGAATTCAAAGCAAAGTGAAGTATGTTATGTAAATTTAGATTATTTCGGATAGAGTTAGAGACGTTGTTTAAATTTGTGTATAAGAAGTACAAGTTTTGTTGGTTATAAAGAAAAAAATTTAGTTGTTGATGGTTGTTTTTTTTATGTAGTGTGTTGTACACTTGAGATGTTTTTTTGTTTTTATGTACATCATGTTCGTGTACACGAGTATCTTGAGTGAACATGTGGATGTGTACATAATGTCAGTTACACATGTACATGTGAAAGAGATACATTTGTTTTTGTAGTTATAAGGAAGAGGAAGTGTAGTTTACGTGAATGAAGGAGGTTCTCATTTTCGTGAATGTTAGAACACTCTTTTTATGTTGTTTTGAATAAAAAGAGAGAAGGTGACACATCAAATGCTACTATAAGAATCTTAGGTTACCTCCAGCCTTCTAAAGCTAAGGTGGTTGGTGTGTTAAATCAAGCTATCTATCAATCGATTTATCTTGCCTCGTCTAAATCACTACTAAATGTCTTGATAAGATATAATAAAGGCTGGTGTTAGTCTAGAAGACGAAGATTTATTTTAGATCTTGATATAGGTGTTTATATGTTGATGATATTATCTATGTGATGTACAATATATAATAATATTTATTAACATTTATGTCACAATGATAAATTTGTTGTACACGTGATAAATTTGATTAAGATGTACACGTGATAAATTTGTAACATACATCTACAAATTCAATATTATACGTTCAACTAATTTCACATATATTTTATTGTCCATGTGTACAATAATTCACATGTACACCAATTAACTTATAATAATAACATGGACACCAAATCATTTTTGTAAATAAATTTGCAAGTGTCATTGTTTATACAGTCAAAATGTTACAAAATTTTAAGTCAATATAACCTAGTCAACTTATGTGCACATTGGATACCATAATATTTTTTACATACATTTAAAAGTTTCATTGTTTGTATGAAGTGGTATATTTTTGTAACTATTTACATATCATAGGGGTCAAATGCACCTTTGAAAGTGTGGAAGCAGATTGGAAAAGTAACTTTCAAAATAGAAAGTATAGGGTCAACAACAAATTATACAAAAGATGAGGGACCAAATATGCAAAACTGTCAAAATTTGTTGTTTAGTTGTTGATGGTTGTACACTTGAGATGTTTTGTGTTTTTATGTACATCATGTTCGTGTACACGAGTACCTTGAGTGAATATGTGGATGTGTACATAATGTCAGTGTACACATGTACATGTGAAAGAGATACATTTGTTTTTGTAGTTATAAGGAGGAGGAAGTGTAGTTTACGTGAATAAAGGGGGTTCTCATTTTCGTGAATGTTAGAACACTCTTTTTATGTTGTTTTGAATGAAAGGAGAGAATGTGACACATCAAATGCTACTATAAGAATCTTAGGTTACCTCCAACCTTCTAAAGCTAAGGTGGTTGGTATGTTAAATCAAGCTATCTATCAATCGATTTGTCTCACCTCGTAAATCACTACTAAATATCTTGACAGGATATAATATAGATTGGTGTTAGTCTAGAAGACGAAAGTTTATTTTAGATCTTGATATAGGTGTTTATATGTTTATGACATTGTATATGTGATGTACAATTGTGTATACATGTACAATCATTTGTGTACACATGTACACCATTATCAGTTGTTGGTGTACATATATACTTGAACTATTTTTCACCAATAATTTCAAACCCATAAGTCCAACTGTTTCAAATTGAAAAACTTTGATATGTTTTAGTGTCAAAAGACATCCACTTTCATGAATAGACTAATCTAAAAACGAAGCACTAAACTAAAATGAAGAAAGTGAAAATGGACAATGAAAATTAGTCTCACTTTCACTAATGGACACTGATACATTTTTGTGTCAAAAGGCTTCCATTTTCGCGAATGGAAACTGATAGGTTTTTGGTGTACGAGAAAGTTAAAGATGGATACTGAAAACCGGTGTACAAATAAAGATAACAATATTTTCGCGTTGCAATATATAATAACATTTATTAATATTTATGTGTACATGATGTACACAATGATAAATTTGATGTACACGTGATAAATTTGATTAAGATGTACACGTGATAAATTTGATTAAGATGTACACGTGATAAATTTGTAACATACATCTGCAAGTTTCAATATTACATGTTCAACTAACATCACATATATTTTATTGTCCATGTGTACAATAATTCACATGTACACCAATTAACTTATAATAACATGAACACCAAATCATTTTTGTAAATAAATTTACAAGTGTCATTGTTTATACAGTCAAAATATTACAAAATTAAGTCAATATAACCTAGTCAACTTATGTGTACATTGGACACCATAATATTTTTTACATACATTTAAGACTTTCATTGTTTGTATGAAGTAGTACATTTCTATAAATATTTACATATCATAGGGATCAAATGCATATTTGAAAGTGTAGAAGCAGATTATAAGAGTAAATTTTAAAATATAAAGTATAGGGTCAACAACGAATTATACAAAAGATGAAGGACCAAATTTGCAAAATTGTCAAACTTAGTTATTGTTGCTATGATTTTTTCACGGGTGGTGGTCGTAGCGGAAAGGAGCGATGCGACGACAATTCTGAAACTTTGGAACCAGAGCCACAACTTTGAAGCACGTCTTGGAGTTCGATGCAGAGGTGTATCCAATGACCGAGAAGGAGCTTAAACATGGATGAGCATGTCTTATACGAGGTCATCTTCATCGAACTAGGAAAATAATGGGATTTTGGAGGAAGTTGTTGAAGTTGGGCGAAAAGGGTTGAGGTTTGGCTTCGCAGATTGGTTTGGTGTTGAGAACACAAACGGATTCTCATCAACTTGGCTTGATGGTTGTCTATCTCCTTTTGGTTCGAAAGTAACAAACAATTTCATGCTCCTGTTACAAGCAAAATGATGGAAGAAGTAGGAGAGAGCCCCGTCATTGGTCAGTATGACTGGCGGTGTGGTAAGTCCGGTTGCAAGTTCTTTCGAGTTAGAGGGCCAGTAGCTCAAGACAGCTGAAGGTGTGGGGTCAGTGAAAGTGAAGAACTCTTTGGAATTGCAATTTTGCAACTCAAGCAATGACATCCCAGGCCGAACAGAGACAATTCGTGACATCTTCTTCTTGTCAATCGTGAAATCCCAGATGGAGCCGACGAAGATCCATTCGTCGGGGATAACCATGCAGTCATCTTCCATAGGTGACCTGCAAAAAGAACATTAAACAGTTAGGGATCATAAAACAAGCAAGTTAGTTTCTTATTAACTAAAAAAACTAACCAAGATTTGAGGATGAGATTTGTTCGATGAAATTAGCTTCAAAAAGAGATTAAGGTTTGTTTAACATTTTTTAAGAAAATGGAAAGCTGAAGATTTTAGTAGAAAAAAGATGAGTTAGTGGGTAAAGTGAATCAGAACCATTGAAAACAAAAGAAAAAAGGAAGATCCAACGGTTAGATGTGTGGTAAATATATGTCTTGTCAGAAGAGGTAATACTTGATTTGGACCGTCCACGCAGAAGAGAGATGAACTGCTCAGACTTGTTCCCGCTCATAGACAAGAAGCTGGTTTGATCCCCTAGTTAGAAGTAAACTAGACAAAGTAAGCTGTTACAAAAAACTGACTCATTAGCACAAATTCCCTTATGATGTTATTTATAACTAGAAAACTGGTTCTAAATGTAATTTTTTCTAAATAGTATGAGGAAATAATTTAATAATATAAACATTTATGATCATAAAATATAGCATATGTAATAGATGGTCGAGCTTAAAAATTCAACTAAAGAGTTTTAATGTTATCAGACACTCTGAACATTAAGATATGATATGAAACCGTGGAAGAAGTAATGAGTCTTCCTCATTTAGCTTTAACAACGGTCTTGATACTCCCGGCATCTCCCGTAATCTTATCGTACCGGAGAAATAAATCGGCTATGATCAAGCAAGCTGTGATCGCAACCATGTCTTTGGCTGCACACTGTTTGTTCGACTCGCTCGGCGTACCGGTTTGTGGACCATTAGACCAGAAGAGATAATTAAGCAATTCGGCCCCGGTCTGACCAACATACCGATCCGGTTTAAATTCCTCCGGATCGTCGAAGATGTTAGCGTCTCTCATTACCAGCGGCTGGTAACCGCAGAGAAGCTCGCCTTTCTTGACCTCAAAAACAGCATCGTGTGAGTTTATCTTAAAATCTTTCCTCGCACGTGCGTACTGTAAAGAAACCGGTGGGTTGAAACGCAGCGTTTCGTAAACGACGGACTTAACCAGCTCCATTTCGTTAACTGTCCGAAAATTCAGAACCGACCCGGACCCGCAAACATTCCTCACTTCGGTTCTCAGCCTCTCCTGGAGACCGGAACTATCTCCGGCAATTCTCCCGATCAGAGAGGGTAAAAAGACGGAAAAGCCCCCGTACGCGTTGAAACCCAACACGAAGAGTAGATTATGGACTGTCTCTTCCCGGGTCAACCCGTATTCCTCTTCGCCTAACCGGAGAACATCTCCGGCGTTTTCGTTGACGAAATTGTAAAGCTTTTGGTAATCTCCGGCGACTAGGAAGGAAGGGTAAGCCCATGAGTGGAGGAAGATCTCTTCGAGCGGCTGAGCAATGCCGATCTTGGCCGTGGGGATGACCTGAATCGCGAGCCATTTATCGAGCATCTTCCAGCCGTTCTCGGCGATTTCCGGCGAGGCAGAAGGGTTTGCTCCGGTGAGAGCAGTGGAGAGGAAGTTGAAGATGCAGCGTTGGAGACTCATGAGGTACGAAGCGCCGTCGTCGTTTTTAGTAATGTCAGATTCTACTGTTTCCCAGAACTTGTCGAGGTTTGAGAGAAGCTCTCGTAGCCATACCTCCGAGCTTCGTTTTAGTATCTCCATTGCAAAGCTTTTGACCTGACATGATTAAACCTTTTAAAGAAATTAAAAAGGATTTAACTTTTAAAAATATCTATACCACTTAAACTATGGTGGTGTTATTCAATGATGTATTTTAATAGAGTTCAAATTCAAATACAATCCACTGTTATTTATTCGAACGATGATTATAAATTCTATTTTAAAATCTGGTGTTATTCAATGAATGATTTAAATTCTACTTTTAAAATCTAGTGTTATTCAACTTTTAAGGATTTTAAAATTCTTTGTATTTTGGATTGATTTCAAATCATTTCTTATGGTTCCCATGAATAAATAACTGAACTCAAAATCCAATATATACTGCAGAGATTTTAAAATTCAATATATACTGCAGAGATTTTAAAATCCATCAAGTTAAACTATCTTAAAATTTTAAAATTTGATAGATTATAAAACATTATTAATTGATTTTAAATCACTTATTGAATAACACCCTCTAAACTAAAGCACCATTTTAAAATGAACCGCTCGTTTAGGCATTTAGCAATGTCATTCATATATCTATACGCTTGTCGGACTGCTGGTTTAGGCCTAGCGCTTAACGAAAAATATCAAAACATGAGGATTAAGCAGAAAATACACTGAATAAAATTTTATATTATTTAGTATATTATAAAACATGTTAATTTTTATTTTTCTTATAAAATAAATATATTTTCATGTTTAAAATTCTATAAAACACATAAATATAAAAAAAAATTAATATAGTATAACTTTCATCAAAATTATGCAAATAAGTTGAATTTATAATATTTTAGAACAAATAAATAAATAAAATTATTTAAAAATAGAAAAAATTAGGCGGCTAGACAATCATTTAAGCGGTTAGGCGGTCATTTAAGTGGCTAGGCGGTCATTTAAGTGGCTAAGCGATCATTTAATCGGTCTAAACGGACTAAAAATGAACATCAAAATTTTTAATTGATTTAAAATAAATCGAGACGAATGAGTGACACCTAGCGCCTAGATCGCTAAACGGTCGCCTTTTAGAACATGAATTGTAACCCACTTTAATTATTTTAATTAAAATTATGTTTTCTTACTTTACCTTTTCAATAATATTAAAACATAACCACAAAGTTATACCCAACTTGCTTTAAGGTGGAATTAAAAATATTATAAACATCTAGCAAATTTATAAATTAATGCTGAAATTCGATGCTGATTAATGCTGAAATTCGATGCCGATTAATGCTGAAATTTGTAAATCAATTTTTATAGTAAGATTCTGAACAATCAAAAAGGAATATTCGATGAATATGGAAGTCTTACACAATAAAAATGCCACATGTGATTCTCAAAAACCAAAAGGAATATTTAATATAAAAATAAGCAATTTTATCTCGAAAATACTTTTTTAAGAAAAGAAAAAAAAACAAACATTCGTTAATGACAATGAGTTTTATACATCATTGTTTAGTTAATAATATTATGTCATTATATATTAGTCGTATTGCTTATGATATCTTATGTGATTTTGTTATTGTGTAGTTTTTTTAAGGTTTCTAAATGTTAATCTAATTATGAAAGAAGTAAGTCTAGGTTCAATTTTTCAACTTGTTGGTATAAAACGAGATATAATAAAAATACAATAATATTAAAGCTAATAATTATTTAAATATGTAATGCAAACATTAAAATTAACTTTAAAGTTTATAATTTAAATTGTATTTACATATAGGTCACTCATTAGTTCAACCGGTTAACCTCGAGATTTAACGAAGCTTTACAGATTTTATCGGGTTTTTAAATATGAAAATTTCTTAAATCCCAAACCGGATTACATATCAGATTACCCGTTCAACTGCGAATCCGGATCGGATTTAAAAACTGATTTAAACGCAAAAATAATTGACATAATTCTTATAAATTAATAAAAAAATTATAATATTATTATTAATTTTTTTATAAAAACGCGGATAAAAATCTAATTTTACCTTTAAAGATGTTGAATCCAAAAACAACATATCGTGTATTTAAAGACGTTTAATCCAAAAACAACATATCATGTATTTAAAGAGATAAATCTTGTTAACCTTAAATGACCCCTACGTTAATAATTTATCAAAAAAGAACCGGAATATTATATATTGATTGGTTTAGATGTACAATAAAGTTTTTTTTAGTTTACACGTTTAAACCTTAATAAAAAAATTTATATACAATATTTTTTGCGTAAGTTTCTCAAGTAGCACTTTTTAAAACAATTGTCACCAAAATTGATTTAAAAAAAAATGATTGAATAGCTTTTTTATTTTGCAAATTTTAATTTTAATTTTCTATTTTTAAAAATTTTAAACTCACATCCAAAACTACACTCCCATAACTAAAAACCCTAAATCTAAATTTGTTAACCAAGGAATATAAATTTTTATTGAAACTTTTTTAATAAAATATATTTTAATTATTTTTCTCCTTATAGATTTTTTGTGACAATTTTTTTAGTACTATCTTAAAGTAATTCCCTATTTCTTTTACCTTTTTAAATATGCTTATCACTACAACTTCTAAAGTGCAATATAGTTTAAAGTGCAATTTAGACCCTCGTGGTATCAAATCAATACTATTAAAACATAAGCATAAAGTCGGACATAACTTACTTCTAAATAAAAAAAATTAAAAATACTATATAATATAGTTAATACCTTTATAACAATATTTTTAAGCCTAATGCATTTATATTTATAACAAAATTACCATAAATTCTCTCCTTATTTATGGTAACAATTTAAGTGAGACAATTATTGATGATTTTTTTATAAAGTAATATCCTTTATAGGAACAAACATTTATGTCTCCATATCTTAACTTATTTAACCAAAAATTTTTTAACTAGATTGTTATAATATCTTAATTTTTCCTAATGACTTAATTTATATATTCATAACATTAACAAATAAACATTTGAAATATTTTTTATACAATCCGACATCTTTAAATTTATTCCTCAAACAATATAAATAAAAAATTAATATTATCATATAAATAAATTTAAGTTTTCTCTAATATTAATTTCTTCATTTTTGAACAGTAAAAATCATCAAAATACACATTTAATAGTTTATTTTTCAATTTTATGTGCAATTTAAAAATATATAAAATTTTGATTAAAAAAATATTATTAGTTTTCTGAGGGATTCTAACGGGTCAATCAAGATTAGGTTACACGTTAATGAAATGTTTTAAGATTTTTTTCCAGATTTCATCAGAATTTTAATTAACAAAATTTTCATTAAATTTGAATCGGATTATATATGGATCACCGGATTTACCAGTTCAATCATGAATCCGAGTCTAATATGAAAAATTAATATGAAAACACTGAATACCTATTTTAACATAAATATCTTTATATGTACATCATTCAAAAAATACCAACTAATATTTTCATCCAAAAAATAAATTAACGGATCAAAACCTAGTTAGTTATTAGAAGACTAAACAAAATATAGATCAAATTTTAAATCTCTAAGACCATCTCCAACCTCACTTCATTTTCTACTTCAAAATGAAGTTATGAACAGTGTTGCTTCAAATTTAAAGATATATTGTTCGCAGCTTCATTTTTTGAAGATGAACTTTTCTAATTATAAATTGGTCCTTAACTTTTACTTATTCTTATATTTTACCTAAATAAATTAAATATTTTAATATATCTCAATTAATTTCTAATTTCAGTTTTTATTTTCACCATATTAATTAGAAATATTAAATATACTAAAATCATTAAAAAACTGTTCAATTGAAGTTGATGTTTGAGGAGGTTTTTGAGCTTGTTGTTCCACTTCTTTCTAATAAAATTCGAGTTTGCTCGGATTAAATGTATGCACAAATTTTTATTTATTTATTTATGTTTTGTATAATAATTTTTATTATATGATAATGTTAAATTTGTATTTAATAATATTTATGTTGAAATATTGTTAAAATAAAATAGTTGGATAAAACTTGTAAACATATAAAAAGTAGAAGATGTTGTTAGAAAATAATGATAAAATAAAGATGGAATATACTTAGAATATTCATAAAGAGAAAATGAAGTAAACTATTAGAGCAAAAGTTACTTCATTTTTAACTTCATTTTTAAAAAAATGAATTTTTGAAAATAAAAATGAAGCCACTATTAAAGATGTTCTAATACATATCCATAATATCCTCCTCCTCGATATTGTAACCGCCAAACTAACAAAATATCCTTTCCGATGTCAAATATATAGTAGCATTGGTTAACATGTTTTCTTTTAACTTTCCCTTTCTGTTTTTTTTCTGGAATAGATAAACGATCATTTGTCATCCATAAAGTATTGCGGAAAAGTTTTCGGGTATAACTAATACTCTCTCTGTAGCAATTTACTTGGTGTTTTAAGATTTTTTGTTGTTGCAAATTAAATGATATTTTTATTACTCTAGATGAAAGTTTAATATACATTAACATTTGTGACCAATACCATAATACTACATTTTCTCTTGTGGTTGAATTAATTTTATTAAATTTACTTTTACGTAACTAAAGTAATTTTTATAAAAAATAGCATTTTCTTAATTTTTGTACATTAATCTTAAACACTAAGTATAATGAAACAGAGGGAGTATGTGTATTAGGCAAATCTCCTAATCTAGGGTTAATAACCCATTAGAAATTTGTAAAAATTTAGGGAAATGAAGTCCAAATTATTTACGAGCTTTGACAATTTTCTAATAATATGTATAAAATTTACTAATTTTCTTATTTGACAATTTTCTTATAATATTAATTTATGTTGAAAATGTATATTCTAAACTAACAAGTATTTCATACTTACATTTATATCACTAGCTATTAAAAACAACTACTATTATGCATATATAATTGATTATTTAATGATAAATTATTAAAACATTACATCATTATATTATCATGTAAAAATATAACGGTATACGACAATCATATAAACATGTTGGTCTAGATTATAAATGACTAAATATATAAAAACTACCATTATGAAACTTATTATAAAATTATTATGGTATATGATTGTCAAATATGTATTCTATGTAATGTCATATATATATATATATGTAAATTTCAATTTATATAATATATGATAATTTAGTATAGGTCTGGGCGTTTTTACCCCAACCCGAAGTATCTACCTAAACCCGAACCGAAAACACCGAAACCGGATCCGAACTGTTATATAAAAATAACTGAACAAGACTTATGAGCTTAGTACTTTGGAGTTTGGTTATGAACCGAACCGAACCGAAATCCGAAGTAGGATCTGAATATATATGAAATTAGTTAAATATGTTAATATTTTTATATATGTTAAGGTGATTTAGATATCTTAGAGTATTTAAAATATTTTTGTAATTTGTTTTATTTAATATTTTGATTATGTTTTAGTTAATTAAGATAGTTTAATTAGTTTTTAATTAGATTGGTTAATAATTTTTATAATTTAAATTTTTTATTGTCAATTTTTGAAGTTTAAAAAATATTTTTTTGGACGATTTCAAACTTTGGTTACAATCCGATCCGAACTGAACCGAATCCAAAATAAACCGAACCGAATTGAACCCGATTTGATAATTAGTAAAACCCGAATGGGACTTATGAGCATAATACCGAAAAACCGAAAATCCAAATAAATCGAACCGAAACCGGGGCCCCCGAATGCCCATGCCTAATTTAGTATATGATAAAATTTGGACAAAATATGAATTAATTATATTTTGTTAGTGATTTGAAGAGAAGCAAAGACTATAAGAAGAGTCGTGTATTGTATTGTTTTTCTAATAGTAGATAACCGAAGGTTGAGTTTTAATTTAATTTTGGAATATGACATCGGTTTAATTTTAGTAGATGATATTGGTTAAGTTTAGTAGACCGGTTGTATTATCTAAGTGGCGTTTAATAATATTGTAAAACGTGAAATATCCAAAATTTAAGTAGTTTAGTAACAATTTTTAAAATGTCCAAAATTTAAATCACAACTTTCAATAATAGATAAAATTAGGACTTTAAATTTATAGACTGGATATTTGAAATGCTGCAAAATAAATTCATAAAAACCTTTTTTTAAATGGAATAAAAATTGATTAGGGAAAAAACTGTTTAGAGTTTTTTATTAATGATCTAAGTGATTAACTTAAAATTTTATCCGTAATTATATATCGAAAACTCTATAATTTGTCATACAGAATTTTCCTTAATCTCAAAATAATATTGTATCTAATAAAGTTGGCATTTATTAGTATAGCGATTAGTTAAGTCATGCATTGCATAATCAAAAAAATTCACCAATCTACCATATGACAGGCTCGCATTGCTTTTAAAAAAATCCCTCCCTGTGTTTTAAAAGTAAAAACAAATTAGAAAAAAAATTCCGCCAGTTCCCTTTCCCCCTTCCCTTCTTCAGCCGTGCCTAGCAATTTTAGTGCCGTACGCCAAACGAAATAAATATTTCTAATCATTATCAAAGTGTTTTGCAATGACACAATGAAACAATATCTTTATGATATCAAATTTTGGCCAAAAACTCTTGTTATTTTAACTTTTAAATTGTCAAAAACAAATCTGTAACACAAAAATATCATCTTTAATTAATATAAACAATATTACTATTAATTTTCAGTGACCACTTAGTTTAAAATTATAATAATAACATAAAAATTGATCTAAGGATATTAATAGTGGTCTAGATTCATAAAATTATACTTTATTTTAATACTTTATAAATAATAAAATTCAAAGGTTTTCGTAAAGGTAAATGTTATTGTAATTGATTAGATTTACAAAAATAATTGGTGACTGTAAATAAGAAATCTTAAAAATATTAGCAGTATTCTAGATTTAAGTTAAAAAAGCTTAGCAAAAAGTGGTTATCATTTGATTATAGTTGTTAGATTCAGGTTAATTATGGGCCTTCAACTTAAAACCAATTGATAATTAGTGGATTACTCATAACCATTTATATATTACTTAATGTCTCGTTAAATTTCTGATGTGGAATATATATCTTTAATAATAGTGTACAAAACTATTGTGAATATACTCTACAAACATAAAAATGCTACCCTAAAGCCAATGGTTCCATCAATCCACTTGAACTTGCCATTACAATAAAGATCAATTCATAATACAGGAATCACTAGACATCAAATCTAATCAATATATAGTCAAAATTACAGCAAAAAATAGTAGATAATATACAAATATGCTTAAAATCAAATAATTCCTTCAGTTTTTTTCTTTTTTCTTTTTCATTCATAATGGTGAGTTGGGTTCGGTTAAATCTTCTAGCTCGATGTTAACGGTGGTACCATACTAATCACTTGGTATTACTTATAATACGAGCTTCTAATAGTAGCAATTAGCAAAAGCAACGTATGTACGGACATTCTTTATCAAAAAAAAACGTATCTACGGACATTCTTTATAAAAAAACTTATGTACGGACCTTGGCGTGCTTTGGCTCGGTGGTGTCAAGATAAACTCCGACACGAATACCGCCGTAGAAATCGAGGCTAGGTCGAAAATCTCCGATGAGAACATCTCTTTTATCAACCAGATCCATGTCGAATAGATAGCTAAAAGACTTGACGTCGAGAAGGGCTACGATGTTAGGATTAACGTCGCCGAAGAAAGGAAACGCCGGAGGAATATTTGTACGAAACACAGTGCTCTTGTACTTCTCTGCTCTTGTCTTAAAAAACTTATCAGGTCCTTGGAACCAGAAGTAATCTAAACGGTCCGATAACGGTCCGACCAACGGCCAACCGTACGATCCTGGAATCTTACGTAGGGGAAGCTGAGACGACGGCGGTGGTAGTGTTTGTGATACTAGCGGTGTCGGAGGCGGTGAAGAAGACGCCATTGTTCTCAACAACATCTTTTCGAGCTTCCAATTCTTTTGGAAATTACTTTATCTTATTTTTTGTATGGGGTTGTAGCTAGAATGAAGGTATCGTGAAAGATAAATAAATAAACGAAGCGAACACAAAGATTTGTGGATGTTGGCCGAACTGTTTATTTGCGTTTGCATTTGTAAGTAAATATATATATATAGTATTCATTTTCTCATTTTATTCATTTTTATTCATCATATTGTTCTCTTTTTAGAAGCCAGTTGTAAAATACATAGAAAATAAATGTTTTCCTTTAAAAAATGTGACTTTTATTACTATTGTTAGTTTTCATAGGAACGCACATTGAATTTACGTTTGAAACGAGCGAAGACATTGACACAAGCACGTTTAGTTCTATAACTTCAGTTGTGTTAAAAATTTACTCATTTGTGTTTAGTAACAAAAACTAGCATACAAATAAATCCATATAAATACGTTAAAATTTACTCATGGTCAGCGTCAATCTTCACCTCAAGCTCCTTCTTAAGCCCACCTCAACATCAAACCACAGCTCGGCAATCTGATTTGAATAGGTGGTGTGCTAGGGAGCTTGGACTTTAGGTTAAGTTAACAAGTTGTTGATGTTCTTGTAAGTTCAAGAATTTGGAGTTTGATAGGTTGTTGCTTTGGTGAAGCAGTGGTTCGTGTACGTGTATTACACATGGAAAATAAGATGTGACACACGCTTCAGAGAATAAAAAGGGAATGCAAAGATATGATAATGTGAAATATTTTTTTTTGAATAACCCAGTGTTTCCTGGCGCCTATCGAAATATGTTCAGACTAGCGGCGAGTGTCCGTAACAGCCTACGTTATCGGTCGGATTACGCCTCGGTCACCGGACGTTGGAGGAGCCCATATGTTAAGTTTACGAACGGTGTGTCACACAATAATACTAATGGGTCATACACTCGGATGGAAAATCAATATGCTGAAACTGAAGAATCAGTTTGATGTGCTTATACTAGAAGGCATTGAGAGATTTGATAGTCAAACAAGTATCATGAAGTTTTTCACAGAGTTTTTCACTCAAGCAGAGTGAGATGATACTTGGTTCAGGGAGAGTTCAAGATAAATACTTTGAAGAAGTATATGGTGCATATTGTCCTTAGAGGTTAGTGAGCTTGAGTTGTAAAACTCAGTTAAAAAGGGGGAGAATGTAAGCTCAAGAATTTAGAGCTTGATAGGTTGTTGCTTTGGTGGAGCATTGGTTCGTGTATGTGTTTTACACATGGAGAATGAGGTGTGACACACGCTTCGGAGAATAAAAAGAAATGTCAAAGATGTGATGATGTGAAATATTTTCATATGTTTGGTTGACAAAACATGCTTTGAATAAGCATTATTAGATCACAAATTGGAAGATTTGGTGATGCTAAAATATAAGAAATAATATATTAGATAGTAGAAAAAAATTATTTGATATATACCTTGGTTTTTCCTAGAATTAGGTTAGAGCTTTTGACGTAGATATTCTCACAGAAACACAAAGGGGATTGGATTTTGGGGTTTCAGAAAGTGAGTGATTTGTAGACATGATCAACATGGGTTGGTTTACACAAGTTGGGTGTTAAAAATCCATCCGTGCCGAGTCGTGTAATTCAGATCAAACAAGTCTGTAAGAGATTGTGTAAAGGATTTCTAATAAAAGAATTACGTATTTTTGGAATTACTTTGTGCCTTGTGTTTTCACTGAATCTCGATTCTACAGTTCTTGTTTTGCTATGACCAAAAAACTTAAGCTTCTATTTGTATTTTGTGTTTAGTATTTAGGAACAAAGCATGTGTAATAAGAATTCTAGTTTGTATTGGATAATTTGGTTGCAATTTTGGTTTCAAAGAAGAGCTATATATAATTTTGGTATATATATATATATATATGTATATATTACTTTTTCGTCTAAAGTCACAAAATACATCATGGCAAAAACCGTAGCTATATAGTCATAAAATTTGTCATATGATTATTTTCGTATCCTACATAAACATAGAGTAAGCGTAACAATTTTGTGGCTAAGTACCCACAAAACAAATCATAGCAAAACATGGCTAAAGTATTCACACAATTTGTGTGTCACTTTCGTAGCTAACTATCCACGATAATTATTGTGTCATAACGTGGTTAGAATAGCCACAAAGCATTTGCGAAAAACATGTTTTTTAGTCACGAACCTATTGTAACATCCCGAGTTGTGATATGTGAAAAGACTTAAGAGAATTGATTTGGCTACCTATGTCACCAAAGTTGACTTACCTTTTCCGTCACATCTTCGTTTAGAACTCCAAGGTTAAGCGTGCTTATGCTGGATTAGTGAAATGATGGGTGACCTATCGGGAAGTGATTCACGATACCGTGTGAGTGAGGCCAAAGCACGGGGAAAGGTCATGTGGTGATTGCAGGGTCAGTAAACAATGATTTCGAGCCTTGGAAAAATTAACGCACGACCGTCAAACGGGATGGGGTCCATGGGCCGAGAGAGCGGGCGTGGGTGGCTCATTAGCCGTGGGCGGTCGAGGCGTTACAAGTGGTATCAGAGCTGGTTAGCCATCTCGGTTCTAACCCGAGAGGCGTCTTGAGACCTGTCGTGGGGCGCAACGAGGGCGTTGCGTTCTTTGAGAGGGGGTGAATTGTAACATCCCGAGTTGTGATATGTGGAAAGGCTTAAGAGAATTGATTTGGCTACCTATGTCACCAAAGTTGACTTACCTTTTCCGTCACACCTTCGTTTAGAACTCCAGGGTTAAGCGTGCTTATGCTGGAGTAGTAAAAGGATGAGTGACCTATCGGGAAGTGATTCGCGATACCGTGTGAGTGAGGTCAAAGCACGAGGAAAGGTCATGTGGTGATTGCAGGGTCAGTAAACAATGATTTCAAGCTTTGGAAAAATTAATGCACGGCTGTCGGACGGGATGAAGCCCATGGGCCGAGAGAACAGATGTGGGTGGTCCATTAATCGTGGGCGGTCAGGATATTATACCTATTGTCACCAATTTTTAATTCTTCGGCCACAATTTGAAATGACTACGATCATATAGCCACATTTGTTTTTGGCAGTTTTTCGTGACTACAACTTTATATAACCACGAAATTTTTCCCATAGCCTCGAAATAAAACTATGGCAATTATTTACTAGTGTTTGGGATGCTAAGCAACCAGCTTTAAAAATATAAGCTATCCATTATATTTCACCTTGTGGCCACAAGAAAATGAGTTAATGTTTTAAAACTCATTTGAATATTCCTAAAAGGTTTATCAATAGATTGCACTTCCATAGAAGATTAGTTTGGACTTTTATATAGATTTGATATACCTCTAAATTAATAAAAGAAGTCACTGAAAAATTAACACTCACATGTATGTGGGCCTATGTCGTAGAATGAGACAGTTGACAAAGATCAGTGCGGGTGTACATGTTTCGACTTGGAGTATGCTCTAGCTACCACATGTTTGGATTTCGGAAGTCGTTACGAGGTGATTATATTTCTTCAATATAAAAATCATGAAGCACATGTCTATCCTAACTCTAACCACCTCGCTCTGTCTACGTATGGACAATGCTTCACCTTTTGGATCAAAATACGCACTCAGGACACTACACTAAGAACTGATATGCCTGAAACAAACAATCTTTTTCTTTTTCGTTATAAACCCTAAATACTTTAGCTTTCTTTACTTTTATTTTTTAGTTGAAAGTCGGAAACACTCATTAATAAATAATAACATAGATTTTGGTTTCCAAGTGCAATTTTTTTATTTTTACTTTTAAAAAATATTATTTAATGATATTTGTAAATTGATAGTTTTTAGATATTTTTAGGTTTTTACAAACCTATCCAAACCTTAAATGATCCTACTCGATATCATTCGTAAATTCATAATACCCGGATGTATCATTTTAAACCCTAACATTCAAAAAAACTGAATTGTACTCGATGGATATTTAGATGATCATGTCTAGCACCCGCATGGATGTTATCGTAAATTGTAACATATAACATAATCCCCCTGTTTCATAATAAGTGTCACTTTAAGTTTTTAATTTTGTTTCAGAAAAATGTCATTCTACAATCCTAATGTAACTTTGTACATTAAATCTAAATTTTACACCTTTGAATAACCAATAGATTTTTATTTAAATCATTCTCATTTAATTAATCATACATTAAATAGGGATATATTAGTCTATTATACACATTTCTTAATCTCGGTGAAAAGTGTCAAAGTGACACTTATTCAGAAACGGAGGGAGTATATAATTGTGTTTGTTTATATATGTTTCTATATGTTTGAAGTTGTTCATATTGTATTATTGTTTGATCTATTAGAGAAAAAAAATTATGTTTCATTTAACTAGATACTATACTATCTTATATTTATCTTGAAATAAGAAAAATGTATAACCTAACAAATTAATATGATTGTCTAAATAACCATAATTTTTATGTTTGTATATATCATATTTTAATTAATAGGAAAAATATTTAAAATAGTTAATATAAAATATAGTTATTATAACAACCTAAGAAATATATATATAAATATATATATATATATATAAATATATATATATATAGATATATATATATATAAATGTATTGGGCAATTTTCAAAAATACCACTTTTCTTGTACTATTTTTTATTTTTACTTTCATTAAAGAGACATTTTCATAAATATCATTTTTTAAGAGATAAATTTTCTTAAAGTTAATTAAAATTCTAAATTTTACATTCCTAAACCCTATCCCACCTTACCCCCACCCGTCAATTCTAAACCCTAAGTCTTAGATTAATTAACCCAAGGGTTATAAGTATGTTTTCCTTCTTAAAAAATAAAGGTAAAAGTGATTAAGGTAAAAATGAAAAGTGGTACAAGAAAAGTGGTATTTTTGACAATTTCCCAAATGTATATGTATATTACATATTTACGTTAACGATTATTTTTTAAAATGAATATGTTTAATCATACACATTGAAATATTTTGGCTCTAACTATTAATTTAATGATATATTTATGAACTTTTTATATAAATTTGTATATACAATTAAAATATTTTGGGCCTTATGTTAATGAAATTATTAAAAAAACATTAATAAAAGAACGCTACTATCTTTGTTTCCAAACAAAAGTTTTTTAAAACTGTTATTTATGTTTTCAAACAAAACTTTTTTCTACTGATATTCATGTTTCCAAATAATACAAAATGTAATACAATTTTAATAAAGTAAATATCTAACTAACTTGATATAATCAACAAATTATGTAATACACTAACAAATTTGAAACAGTCTAAAAGTTAAATGAAACTTTCAATAATAGATAAATTTAGAACTCTGTTTTAATAGAGTATATGCTACTTAATATCCCCAAGCAAATTTTAGGTGACACAAGTAAGAATTATATAATTCTAAACAAAGAGAAAAGTTTAGCTTATATTTTTTCCTAATTAACAAAAACAACAGAAGTTTATTTACATATATATACATATTACAGGTTTCTTTTGCTCATAACATCTTTATCAAAACGAAAAATATTAACTAGACATCCTAGGCTTCCATTTATTCTCCTAAAATTTTTAAGAAAAAGAAAATGTAATAATAACATTCAAAGAATCTAGTTTCAAAAAAAAAAAAACATTCAAAGAATCTTTGAAAACTTTCTTTTACTCCATTTAACCAAAAATAAAATATTTTTTTTTCAATAAAAAATTAAAATTAAAATCTTTTTGGTCCTCATCAAATAGGCATCCGAAGTCCTAGCAGCAACGCGAAATCAAACACATTTCAGCAATTACCGTAAATTAAAATACTCTTTCGATAGAGAACCTAACTTTACAATTTGTATATGAACATATGAAGATTGCAAGAAGCTTTCCTCTGAGAGAGAAGACTGAGAACGTTTCTACTGAGAGCAAAGAAACAAAACATATGGTCCCAAGTCAGTAATTGACATAACTCTCTGACGCATTAGTACTCTCACCAAGATGGTCACGAGATATTTTATCTTTTACCATATGTAGGTCCCGAAAACAATAGTGGACAATCATGGCCATTTTCTAAAAGCAATCAATGCTCCTTGCACTATTTAGTAATTAAAACAATGTTTTTAATAAAGAACCTTAAAATTAGACCTGAGCATTTCAAGTATTGGTTTGTTAGTACTTCGGATATCAAGTAATTCGGATAGGGCTTTGAAATCCTTATAGGTACTTATTAAATTTCGGTTCAGATCGATTTGGACATTTTTGGGTTTGGTTCGGTTATTAATTTTAATTATCCAAAATATTTGAGTCTTTTCGAATACAAAACGGTTCGAGTATACTATTTCGGTTCGGTATTAAATACTCGAAATATCTGAAAATAACCTGAAATTATCCGAAAAACTTGTATACTCATTGCCATCCACTAACTGAAACACAACATTCACCTTCACAAAATCAAACGATACATGCAGCCTATAAGAAAAAACAATAAAGTGAAAGCAATAAACTGAAATAAAGTGAATACAAAAAGACGTTCAAACACTATAATCATAACATAAGTTTAATTGTTTAAACATCATCAAGCATCGAAAAGAAACAAACCGAAATTATCAAAATATGATACTTCAAACCAGAAAACACAACAAACTGAAATAAACGTTGATACCCTTTCTTCATCGCCATGAGACATTATTGCTCAATCTTTGAAGAAACATGTGCTTCTAAACTCTAAACAAAAAGAAACAGTTCAAAGTATTACTTACACCAAACAAGACGAAGACAAAAAGAAAAAGTTTAGGTTACTAGTTACCTTTCTCAAGATCATCTTACTGCTGAATGTACTTAATCATTTGATGATTGGTAACCACTCCTTTCTCGTTCAACTGAAACTCACATTTCAACCACTGCTCTGATGAGAACTTCAATTATATAATGAATCAAACAACTTCATTGTGAGTCTAGAATACGACCACTAGTGATAAATACAGACTCGGATGCGACAAAGGACACTTGCATTACAAGTATGTTCCTTGCTATCTCTGACAATACATGAAACTTGGAAGCATTAATCTTCCAAAACGAAAATATATCATAATTTGTTCCCTTCATAGTACCCTTGAGATTGACTACCTTTTCCTTTAAATACTGCTCCAACTTAGTACTTGTATCATGAAATCCAACTTCATTCACCATCTCAACATCCAATGAATCCATTCTTTCATAACCTTCAACTTGAACTTCATTATCATCATCTACTTCCATCCTCTCATATCCTTGATTTTGTGACTGAGATGTTGTCTCACTATTAACAGGCTGAGATGTTGACCCACTGTTAACAGTATTTACAGCTGCCATTTGCTTGTTATACTCATCAAATAACCGGTTTAGGACATCCATAACTGAATCATAAAGTGCCTTAGACTCAACTGTTTCTTTACCATAAAGTTTCTAAAAAAACACTGCAAACTTCATTTTTCTTCTAGAATCAAATACCCTAGCTATGATCAAAAGTCTATTTATCTCTTTCAGTCCTTCCAATATTTATCATACTTTCCCCTCATAGCAGCTGCTTTTTTTTCATTTCCTCATCATGACCATTACTAAAATTTATTAAGTTCATTTCTATTGTAACGATCTGATTGCAACAATTGTGAGAGTTCACTAACTTAGATGCAAAGAAAATTAGTGTTGAATCGTAAAAGATTACTAGAGAATGCTCTAACCTGTCTATTGCATCCCAGTCAGCTTTCATTGGAGGGCAAATCCTTTTCTTGAAAGTAATCATTGTAAAGCTTGTCTTTAGCTTCCATTCTATCAAACGCTTCTCTGAAATAAAGAGCTCGAGATAGCATCATATATTTTGAATTCCACCTTGTTAATTAATCCAAAGGCAGTCTAGTCATATTTCTTGACTCAACACGATGTTCAAACGAGTTCAGCCTTGGTGTCGAAGATCTTACAAAGTGAATCACATTTCTCACCCCAACAATTTGTTGATCATCTCACGTAAGCCATCCTGGACAACTAGATTGATGATGTGCGCACAACGACGCACATGCAAGAAGTCACCATCTAAAACCAATGATTCATTTCCTAATGCTGCAAATCCTTCCTTAAACCTTTTTAATGTAGAAGTATTGGCTGCTGCGTTGTCAACTGTGATTGTGAAAACCTTATCTATCCCCACTTTGCTAAACAATCAAGATGAGCCCTTAAAATTGTCTCCCTTTTGTGATCAGCAACATTCTTAAACCCTATGATCAGCTTTTGCAACTCCCAACTTGTATCAATGAAATGGGCAGTGATAACCATGTAGCTAGATGATGTTGTTGGAGCCACCCATATGTCAGTCGTGAGAGAGACCCTTTGCTCATTAGCATTAAGCAATGTCCTCATTCTTGTGTTCCTTTCCACAAACATTTCAACTATCTCTTATGTAGCTGATTGCCTAGAGTGAGGGACATGGAGCTTAACTCGGTTGCAATAATGCCTAAACGCTAAACTCTCGATGAAGGTAGCTCTCCCAGTACATGCATCTAATTACATGCATCCTTAAAAATATCTATGGATATATTTGCAACCTTTAACTGACCATCTTCTACATTAAGAACACCTTGGGCTTGGGTTTGAGCTCTACTTTGATTCTATGCTATGTACTGCTTACATGAGTCAATATGTTTTTTAGATTAGATGTCCCAGAGGTGGTTGCACAACTCATTATTCTTCCACAATAATGACATTTGCATTTGTCATCTCCATTGTTCTTGTATAGTGTTCCCACACTTTTGATATCGCCAAAGCCTTCTGCTCCTTACATGGTTTTGCTATGTTTGTTGTATGCTTGCCTTTTCTTTTAATTCTAGAAACCGGAGCAGGAGCATCAAGTTCATCTTCTTCAAGTTCATCCACTTTGTCATCAACACCATCATGATAATCTTCTTCTCCATGTGGAAATGAAGAAGAATCCATCTACATATGAAGAATGAAAGATGAAAACATAAGCTAAAAAAAATTTGGAATTTGAAACATAATCATGATTCATAAAGCATAAACTTAAGTTGTTATACGAGAGAAAGAGAAACAAATTAACTAAAAGACAAAACATATTCTTAAAATATTAACTTAAGACGTTAAACTCTAGATATCTATAACAATAAGTCAATAAGTTTCAACCACGATTACAAAGTCACCTAAAAGCATAAAACACTTAGTCATTACCCTTCAAACAATTTTTTTTTGGTCAAATCAATCGAGCTAAGAAGAAAATTATGATGACTTAACTAATTTTGAAAATCTAGGTTTTTAATTCGAAAAGCAGAGAAGTGAAGTCAACAGCCAAGTGACAAAATACTTAAGTAAAAGTCCAGAATCAATGAAGCAATATATGAGTTCAAATTCGTCGTACGGTACCTTTGAGATTCTCGACGACACAGATGGTGGAGAACGAAGAGGAAGACAAGTTGAGATATTGGGAAGGAGATTGTGATTTAAATTTGCCAGTTTGTCAATTAAAGATCCAAAATCGAAAATTAAGGGATTAAGTTGACAAACCATTTGTTTCTCAAGAATAAAGGAAACTGAATATTTGGGCATCGATACATATCTGTAAACTTGTGGGTATATAGCTATTTTTACATATATGTATGGATCTTATGTATATGTAGTTGGGTACCCATTCGATTCTCGGTTCAGTTTCGGTTTGGTTTGGTTATTTCAGATATAAAAATATAAAAAACATTTATATATTTTAGGGGTTCAGTCCAGTTCAAAATTTGGTGATGCTAAAATATAAAAAATAATATATTATATAATAGGAATAAATTATTTGATATATACTTTGTGTTTTCCTAGAATCAGGTTAGGGTTTTCTACGTGGTAATTTTCACAGAAACACAAAAGAGATTTTGGTATTTTAGAAAGTGAGTGATTTGTAGACGTGATCACCATAGGTTGGTTCACGCAAGTTGGGCGTGTTAGGAATCATTTGTGTCGAGTCGTGTAATTCAGATCAATCAAGCCTGTAAGAGATTGTTTAAAGAATTTATAATAAAAGAGATATGTTTACTTGGATTTACTTTGTGAGTTGTGTTTTTGCTGAATCTCGATTCTACATCTGGTATTAGAGCATGACACCCAAACGAAGGAGGGTTCTTCAAACCAAGGTAAGATCCTGAGAAGAGAATATGGTATTTTGGCATATAATATGTTGTTGCTGATTGGTGTGATTTATGGGTATTGAAAAGTGAGAATGAGAGCAAACTTACGTGGAACTGATGAAGATATCTAGACAGTTGTTCATTCTGGATGGAAAGAACCGTGTGTGATGTTAGATGGTTTGAAGACACCTAAACTAAAGAAAAAGTAGATTGTAACAGAGAAACTTCATTCAAAGTTTAATGTGAAAGCATTGGATACAATATCCAGTTCTGCATATAGTAAGGAATATGAACTAATACAAAGATGTTAATCAGCTAGAGAGTACTGTGAATGTTAGGAGGATAAGATTGGACTTGCTTGCATCATAGCTCCATAGTCATTGAAGCACAAGTTTTAGGTAAAAAATATGAAGATGCAAAATTAGTGAAGAAATCTTTGTGATGTTTGCCTACTAAGTTTGCAACACTTAAAGTTGTGATAAATTTGACTATGAACATTGATAAACTGAAGTTCGATGAGGCAGTAAGGATTTTAAGGTCTGAGGAGACGAAATTAGAATCTAAGTTGTCAAAGTATGTTCAAAACTCAATAAGGATACAAAGGTGTTTCTCCCAATGATCAATCCAGTCTTGTCGATGTGATCAAATTTATAAAAGGTACTACATCTCTCCCTGAAAGTAGTTTGAAAGTCAAGAAAATATATACACGTGCACCTGTGAAAAATAAACATAAGGCTCCCAAAAACTTCACCCTCCAAAGCCTGCAATAACTCAGAGGAATAGATTTATGTTTTGCGGAGATCATGGCCATAAGGTTGCCTTTTGTTATTTTCAGAGAAACAAGATGAGCGAGCTTGGAGGATGAAATTTTCTTATGCGGAACCCAAAAGGTATGAACATTTATGTATAGCTAAGAAGGATATGTATCCTAAGTTTACAAAAGGTGTGTCACTCAATCATACCAATGTGTCATACACTCAGATGGAAGATCAATATGCTGAAACTGAAGAACCAATTCGATGGGCTTCTTCTAGAAGGTACTGAGAGTTTTGATGGTCTAACAAGTATCATGAAGTTTTTTCACAAAGTTTTTCAGCTAACAGAGGGGGATGATACTTGATACATGAGGAGTTTAAGTTAATACTTTGATGGGATGTATGATGCATATTGTGCTTTGAGGTTAGTGAGCTTGAGTTGTAAAACTTAGTGAAAAATGGGGAGATTGTAAGCTCAAGAATTTAGAGCTTGATTGGTTCCTGCAGTGGTGGAGCTTTTGGTTCGTGTACATGTGTTACACATGGACAATGATGTGTGACACACACTTCAAAGAATAAAAAGGAAACGTCAATATGCGATGATGTGAAATATTTCCATATGTTTGTTTGACGTAATAAGCATCAAGGAAACATTATTACACCACAAATTGGAAGATTTAGTGATGCGAAAATATATGAAATAATATTTTAGATAATAAAAAAGATTATTTGATATATACCTTAATTTTTTCTAGAATTAGGTTAGGCCTTTCTACTTGGTAATTTCACAGAAACACAAATGAGATTTTCGGGTTTGAGAAAGTGAATGATTTGTAGACATGATAAAAAGGGGTTGGTTCACGTAAGTTGAGTGTGTTAGGAATTGATCCATTTCGAGTCATGTAATTTGGATCAAGCAAGTCTGTAAAAAGTTGTTTAAAAAATTTCTAATAAAAGAGATATATGTTCTTGAATTTACTAGTGTTTTCACTGAATCTTAATTCTACATCATGCTCGAGCTTAAAATCAGATTATCATGCCTTTATCAATACATCAGTTACTCATTGCAATTTCCTACTGGTTTGACATACAACGAGTTTTGCTTTGCTGCTGATATGACAAGATTACCCATAACGATTTGTCTCTTTAAAATCGTAACTCTATATTCAAATCCGTTTGGAGGCATTATTACCTAAAGTCCAAGGTGATCAACGATTCATTTCTAGGTTTTGTTTACATCCTATTATTCTAATAATTTTGAAATTTTATGTGGGTTGTTTAAAATGAACTAACACCATGAAAGCTAAGATACATAATTTCTTTCAGGATTTTGTGCATTTCGTTGCAGAGTTAAAGATTAAACAATGTTCCTTCTTTGAGGTGAGCAATCCCTTAAACTTTTAAAATGGCACTCTTCTTCTAGTGGCCCGACGTGGAAGGGTTTGCTGAATCCCCACTGACAAATCATTTTGACGCAAACGGCCATTTCTTCCATTAGTGTACGTTTCTGGTTTCCGCTATTATCTTTTTTTGCTTATCCTATAACAGAAATGTTGATTGCTTTAAAGAGCTCGCTTGGCATAAGTTTTTTCTCTCTCTGATCATTGGGTACATGTTACCATTACAATATTACATATACTTTGTGATCCAAATACTTTGCTTATAACAGCAAGAAAATTATGTCCACTGTTGGTGCTCTTCCCAACAATGAACTGGATTTCTCTGTCATTCTTGAAGTCACATCTTTTAGTAGATGCGAAATTCAAAATTTACTGTTTTCACTTTTCCTTCTGTTCAAACATTGTGATAATTTAATATTCTTTTTTTTCTTTTTAGAAATAACACTGAAAATGCTTGACTTAATGGAATGAGTGATCCGAACATAAAAAGATCAAATATTTGTAGTAATTTTTTTTTAAGAACAGTTAGCTGGTGCAAGTGCTGATGTTCTTTTTTTTTTTTTTTGAGCAACGGAAGTGCTGATGTTCATTATTATTTTTTCCTTAGTCCTTACTAATAAATGGTTGATGTGAGCTAACAATTTACCTTACTAATCTGGTAAATTGTTGTTAGGTGTAAAATACAATTAATATGGTGGAGTAATGCTACATGCTTACACCATATGGGGAGCCACCTAGCCAAAGAGCTGCACATCTTGCTAGTCATTCTATTTGTGTATACTATAAATGATATTGCTTTACCAATTCGAGGTTACAGTTTTGGTCTACAATGAACATGGTACGGAATTGTCTCTATGTTGCAGGGTTGATTATGTTCTACCGGTTTATCAGCTGAGGACTTCACGTTCTTGATCTCACTCAACAACGGGCACAATGGCATAGGTTCAAATATATATAAATATTGTGGGAACCAAAATCCACACCGTTAATTTTCGTAAATTAAGAAAAGTCAAGAAACCCATACTTTCATTGAGGTCCCGAATTCTCTGCGAGAGCCAACGACAAGTAATCGAATAAACGTGGAAAGTATGAAAAGGTAACAAAACGAATTTAGAAAACAATAGATCTTTATTTCGAATTTGCGTATGAGTGCTCCAGAGACAAAAGCGTACATGAAGCTTGTCTGGAAACGGGTTCACAAAGGAATTCATATAAAATAAGCATTAAAACGAGACAAAATTTGCTAGCTCTACCACCTATGTCAAGAGAAACTTATGTGGTTGCAACTCGCTTAGAAATAGACAAAAAAGGTTTGAAGGATTTGAGACTGGACCTTAAGAAAGGCTGCCTACGTACCCCTTTCGAGGATCAAGTCAGACATAGTTCAATTAAAAGATTGGACCAAGAGATCGAACTGCCGGAGCAAGTTCGTGTGGTAATTGAGTGCCAGTCATAGAAACCGAAGTTGTCGAGAATAAAGCTTAGGGTTACTAAGTGAAATGAGCTGTAGAGTCTAACGAAATCAGAATCGTCGAACAAAGATGGAGAAACGTCTGAGTATAACTCTGTTGTTCTGGCCACCTAAGTTCTAAGTTCCTCTAAGCTAACTTGATTTCTCTAGGTCTAAATCTTTGGATCCTTGAGCCTTTTGCTTTAGCTCCCCTTATATATGACTTCTGGGTCGGTTCCCCTTTCCTTTTTAGCCCCTAGGTCAAGTTTCGTTTCGCGGAAATGTTCCTTTTTATCTCGATCTTCATCATTATCTTGGAAACCTGACATTTATCTTCCGAACTTAACATTTATCTCTTCCTACAAGATAAAAGATAAATCATCATTTTAATTGGGCCTTTTTCGTGTAAAACCGTGAGTGAGCTTGTAGCTGAGTTTTAGACCTTCTTGGGCTGTTTACTGACTTAAGCGTTTTCACGATTTTGTCGAAAGAGCACTTCTTAAACGACGTCGATTCTGACGAGAGTTTGAAATTTTCGTATAGTGCATGCAACCTTAGGTGTTTAGTTAACAGTTTCCGTTTTACACGATCAACTCAAACTTTATACGAGGAAACGAGTTCTTGCGGTAAAGTTCCAACATCAATTCTGATCGAGACGAAACAAGAACGAGTTCAATCTGATTTCTAAGGAGAGAGTTACGAGGACGGGATGACAATTGATTGATGCATTCAACTCGCTGAGTGGGCGAGTTGGATTGCATGTCTGAAGCCCGTTCGACGAGTTGGATTGGTCTAATTCTCCGAATGGGCGAGTTGGTCATCTTGCTCGATCCAAATCGCCCGTTCGGCGAGTTGGTCGGCCCACGCTGTTGAACTCGCCAAACGGGCAAGTTGGTCGGCCCACGCTGCCCAACTCACCGAACGGGCGAGTTGGTTGTCTCATGCGGTCCAACTCTCCCGTTCGGCAAGTTGGACGACTTGCTTGGCCAACTCTTCGGTTCAGTGAGTTGGACAATCTAGCCTTATAGTCGTTTCGTTGTTTCGATGCTCAGGGATCCGTTTTTCTGAGGCCTAGAGTAACCTTTCTCGAGGACCTATCGTGAGAACCCTCCTTGGGGATCCATACGAAACTCGATTTCGATTTTCATGCTCTTCTTTTTTTCCAAAATATTATCTCTCTCTTTTCAAAGAGGACATTTCTCGGGAAGTTTTTGACGTTGATTCTGTTGTGACCGATTTTGACCCCAACAGTTAGCCCCCCAGCTCGTTAGAATCGTAAGGTTCTAGCGAGCGGTGTGGCAGGTTTTGTAAGTTAGGCGGATTCAATGGTTGAAAAGGTCTGTTGAAAGTGGTCTATTTATTCCTCTAAGAGCGGAATGCAGTAGGATTGGGGCTGCGCCTTGTGAAGGCTACCTACGTACCCTTGTAGAAGGGATCACATCTTTCGTAGTTCGTCCCAGAGTTAAGGTTCTTACTTCCTGTTTTCCAGTGAGACCCTTATGGTTTAGCTGTGTGTCGTGTAGAGATTATCAGGCATGTTGCTGCCAACAACATTGTATATTGGACCTTTGTCGGCCTCAAGACTAGCCTCATTGGCTGTTTATTTTGGTCGAGTGTGGCTGAATTTATGTTTTCGGGACTGACAACGTGTGGCTTCGGATCCCAACCGCTTTGCGACTTTTGTAATGAATAAAATAAGCTTTTTACTTGAAGAGCAGTTTAAGTATATTAGGATTTTCGTTAAATATAGAGGGAAGGATACGAGTTTTCATCTCGCTCCCAAATCTTTTGCGGACCGTCCTATTCGTTGCTCGTTCGAGATGTTTGAGAAGTTTTCCAAAGTTTTGAGAGCGCTTAGATATGGATGAAGAGATATGATTTCAGGATCTCATATCTTTTCAATATCATGCCTTGAGACGTTAGAGACTAGTGTGGTGGGATTAGGGTAATACCTAGGTCTAATCATGGTTTTAGGGGGTGCGATGACTACTTCGGCTTACGTTTCCCATATCGCTTTCGACCTGATTCTCTCCTGCTTTAAAGTCCACAATATGTTTCAGCTTATGTGACTTGTATGGTAGGAATCAAGCATCTCTTCGAGGACAATTTTTAAGTTTCCTGAAAGTGCTGACAAAAATTTCGGATTTCTTTTATAGCGCTATTACCCTTGTGTCGGGTGTTCGAGAGCTATCTCTACGAGATGTCTTAGTCTGTTTAGGACGTTGAGAGTTTATTGTGATCAACAACAAACTTTTTGGTAGATATTACCATTTCTTGAATCTTCGCGAAGAGTACGTGTTTAAGAAAAGTGTACGTTTTATAGTGGCGGACGGACTATTTTTAAGGTGAGCATTCAGTTTCGGAAGGTTTTGACAAAAAAACAGTTCTGCGAGCGTTAACAACGTCTCGCTGTGTCGAAGGTTAAGTTTTTATTTCGTATGTCGCATTTCGTACTTGAAATGTTTGTGGCCTTGAAGATGTGTGGTATCTAAAGGTTTTTGTTTTAACCTTATAGAAGAGAAACGTTTTGGTTCATTTCTGAGGAATTAGGATCAATGGGTCGCATAAATTTGTTCCTGAGAATATTCGACTTCCTTCATTGTGTTTTGTGAAGAGTTGGTCCCCCAAGACTTATTTTGTGTATAGTTAAGGATGCTTCATATAGCTCTATGAGCTTCGTTACGAGTTTTTCCTTATGCGCCGCTTTTTACTTGTAAAACGTTGTGGGTTGAGAGTAAACTGCTGAACATATTGAACTTGGTCGGTTGTCGACAAGTTTAAGTTTAGTGTTAACCGTTCGGTGGTTATGACTAAGTTTCGATATTAAGAATTTGTTGTATGATTTCCGATTATGGGTTATACGATAGTTATTTGCACTCGACATTTTAGACTAATCGTGGATTGTCGTTTTGCCGTTAAGTGATTGGATGGAGCAGTGGCCGCTTAAAAATTTTGGCTCGGTCTGAAGGATATGTTCAGCCGCATAGCCGAGGAAGTTGCAGGTCACATATTATACTATGGCATGTTCGTGTTAACATTAAGGTCATGTTAGTTAGAACTGTCCTAAAGAGGATGCCGAATCCCAGTTCGGATTTTTATCGGAAGGCGTAATTGGCTGAGGGCCAAAGAGCGTTTGTCGAGATTGATGAACAGAGTTGGAATTTTCCGTGCTAAGATGGCCAATTGTGTTAGAAATGATTTTCCACTTTAGGTATCAATAACACAATGAATGTTTCGTATAAGGTTTACCTATTGTCGTAGGAAAATGGTTTTGTTTTTGTATGATGAAGACAAAACTTAAGAGGCTAGATAAAGAACCCGTGCGAGATGATTGCCTGCTCGGATGGAACCAAGGGAGATGGGAGGTAGAATCCAGAAAGCCCCATGGCTAAGGAATGAGATCTTTAAGATCGTAGTGTGAATAGATAAAGTTTAGTTTTTTTCCCTTTGAGAGACAAGTACGAAGGATGTTTCTCTTAAGTTTTACGAGAAGTGATACCATAGAAGTAAATTGAGAATGTCTCTCGCAGATTACTCGTGATATTTGCGAACGAGGAATGTGTTTTCCTCATTCTCTTTTCCGCATTGCGAAGTCGTTTTTATGACTCCGATCTTGTTTTCTCGTAGGCTCTTTCGTATAAAATGTTGTAGTTATACGAAAGTAATGGAGGATTGGTTTGATGAAGCATCGCATTGACTAAACGTTTTTTTGTCTACTGCTGCGAGAGTTTGCTTTGTCGAAAGCGTTTTTTTGATGCTGTGACAAATTTACTTTTTGAAGTATGGGAGTATATGAGTATAGTATACGTACTTACTCTCTTTTTTTACGAAAGAAAACGACTGAACCAATATTTTGAAGGGTTGTGTACATTTTTTCTTTGGAAAATTAGGATGATCGACAATCCAGGTCGGTTTAAAGACGACTCTAGGATTGTGACTTGGTCACTTTCGGCTTAACGACTAGGAATATGCCGGTTTTAAGAAAATTGCTAGGAACGAGTCGGTTTTAAAACGACGTTTGCGTTTGTAGTTCTTTATTTCCTTAGGAAGCAAGCTGAGCGTGCGTGACGATTGTTTCTCGGTTTCTGAGAGTTTAGATCGGTTTGCAAGATCTACCTGAGCAGTCGCAAAACAATAGATCAAGACAGGAAAATGCCTAAGACTTAGTTCGCTAGACTATTCTCCTAGATCCTAAGTTCCCTAAAGTTTTATGGTGATCTCTGAAGCGTATTTATTTCTTACTACCTTCCTAAGAAAATTCCAAGTCTGATTTCAAAAAGTTCCATGCAGGCCATACCTTAGTTTTCTCGAAGGTTTGGGTTCACCTCTTCATCGCTCATTCCCCCTTCCTCTTCTTGTGTTTGTACTCCCCTTAAGAATGGTAACAATATTAATTCTTCCTGGCCGCGTTTAGGCTCGAACCTGTCTTGCGGTTTTTATCGTGAAGTTCCAACGGTAACTCCAATCAAAACTAAACAAGAGATGTTTTTTAGATCGAGATTCAAAGGAGAACACTAAGATGGAGGTAAGGGCGAGTAGGATTTCCAAGAGGGCGAGTAGGATGCTCAAGAGGTCGAGTAGGAGCAAGCCAAGGAGTTTATGCGAGTCTTACTTGTATTTGTCGTAAAATCTCAATGGAAACTCCACTAGAGATGAAACGAAAAGCGTTTTCATTGAAATTTGAAAGAGAAAACAAAGCAGAAGCTCATCAGGGCTTGCCCAACTCGCCATGAGGCGATTTGGAGGGAATAAATCCAACTCACCATCGGGGCGAGTTGGACGGTGTGCGTCCAACTTGTTTTAATCATAAAATCTCAGTGGAAACTCTGTATGAGACAAAACGAAAAGCGTTTTGATCGAGATTCAAATTAGAACGCAAAGGTGATACAAAGGACTGATTTTTTTGGTAAAACTCGCCCGTTCGGCGAGTTGGACGGCTTGCTTGGCCAACTCTTCCGTTCAGTGAGTTGGACAATCGAGCCTTATAGTCGTTTCATTGTTTCAATGCTCGGGGATTCGTTTGTCTGAGGCTTAGAGTAACCTTTCTCAAGGACTTATCATGCGAAACGTCCTTGAGGATCCATACGAAACTCGATTTTGATTTTCCCGCTCTTCTTTTTTCAAAATATTATCTCTCTATTTTCAAAGAGGACATTTCTAGGAAAGTTTCTGACGCTGATTCTGTCATGATCGATTTTGACCCCAACATATATATATACGCTCCTTTGGGCTAGCTCCGTCATTATGTTAGCTTATCGCTTGATTTAGAATGTACTCTTTACCCAAGATTGTTGTTAAGGGTCTTGGACTGGGACCGCATCATGGGAATATCATGAACAAATGATGCAATCCTAGATGAGTCAACCTTAGAAGAGCCTGTGGATGAACTTGAGTGGATGAAATTCTGTGGATGAAACTCTGTAGAAGAACCTGTGGATGTACTTGAGTGGATGCAACCTCATAGATGCAACTCTGTAGGAGAGGATGAGCTTGAACCAGAGGATGAGCTTGTAGCTGAGGATGCTTTTATTACACAGCTGGTCCAGTGACTCGCGCAAGAGCCAAGAACTTCAACCTAGAAATAAGAGTATTTCTCAAAGGCATAGTGAGCCAAACTGATCAAGACATCAAGAATGGAGATAAGCTTGTCAAACCACTTGGGTTTTGATTCAAGCTAATTGATTTCAACAATGGGAAAAGTGTCTCAATTGTACTTTTTTCCTTTGTCAAGGTTTGTCCCAATGTGTTTTCTTGACAAGGTTTTTAATGAGGCAATTGTTTTACTTAACCCATTTGTTGAATCATGAGTTCCATCCCATCATCATTTTCATCCATGCAAGGAGATGAGCAATTTTTATGTTTAAACTTGTTCAAACTTATCTTTAAGTTGGCAAGAAGACTCACTTAAGGAAACCGATTTGTTGAAGAATATTATAAGGAAATGGAGACCTTAATGTTGCTAGATAACATTTCAAAATATAGAGAAGCAACTATGTCAAGGTTTCTGAGAGGTTTAAACAGATAGGTTCAAGAAGAATAAAGATGCAACATTATGTTGCGATAGAAGAGATGTTTCACAAAGCCATTCTGATTAAACAAAAACTTATAGAAAGAGTGTTTCAAGACCAAACTATGGAGTTGGAGTGTCTACTACCAAAACAAGTTATCCATGAGATGCCAAAACCACAACACAAAATATTGAGTCTAAACCAGCCTCAACAAACCATGAAAAAGGTCTAGCTGAAGTAATCACAACCAGAGCTCGTGATATCAGATGTTTTAAGTGTCAAAGAAAAGGAAACTATGATAGTGATTGTTCCAACGTAGGAGTGATGGAACTTTTGGAGAATGGAGAAATCGCATCTGAGGATGAGAAAACAGAATCACAGTCTTCTTCTCAAGAGCATGAAGAGTTGCCAGCCACTGGAAAGTTGTTGGTATCTAGAAGATCATTGAGCTTGCAATCCAAAACAGAGGAACAATAGCAGAGAGAGAATTTGTTTCACACAAGGTTCATTGTTCAAGGAAATGTATGCAGTCTAATTGTAGATGGAGGAAGTTGCACCAATGTGACTAGTGAATCTATGGTTAAGAAATTTGGGTTAAAAGTAATGAAGCATCCAAAGCCATATGTGCTTCAGTGGCTAATGATAGTGAAGAAATGAAAGTGAGCAGCCAAGTGAAAGTCCCTCTAGCAATTGGAAAGTATGTAGAAGTGATTCTATGTGATGTGTTTCCAATGGAAGCTGGACACATTTTTCTTGGGACACCATGGCAATCAGACCGTAAGGTAACTCATAATGGTTATACAAATTGACAATCATTTTTGTTTAATGGCAGAAAAACCATTTTTGTTCCTATGATACCACAAGAAGTCTGTCAAGATCAGATGTATCTGAAGCAAAAGAAAGAATAAAAGGTTAAGCAATCAAACTTCTTTGTAAAGGCTGGTTAGGTAAAAAAAGTCCTTGCTTTCTAAGCAGCCAATACTTATGTTTGTTTATAAAGAAGCTTGCTTGTTCTTAACTAATCTTGCATCGGTGCTGTAGAGTGAGATGATCTCGCTTTTGTATGGATTTGAAGATGTCTTCCCGGAAGACAATCATGTTGGTTTACCACCCATAAGACTAAATGAGCACCAGAATGATTTTGTACCAAGATCATCATTGCCAAACAAAAGTGCTACAAAGATAGGTGGACGAGCTTATGGAGGATGCCCATATCCGAGAGAGCATGAGTCCATGTGTTGTTCCACTCTTACATGTGCCTAAGAAAGATGCCAGTTGGCGCATGTGTGCTGATTTCAGAACCATCAATAATATCACGGTGAAGTATCAACATCCTATTCCTAGATTAGATGATATGCTTGATGAATTGCATGACTCTACCATGTTTTCTAAGAATTATCTTAAGAGTGGATATCATCAAATTAGATGAAAGAAGGAAATGAATGGAAAACTGCATTTAAAACTAAGTGTGGGCTGTATGAGTGGTTAGTCATGCCATTTGGATTGATAAATACACCTAGTACATTCATGAGGTTGATGAATCTTGTTCTTAGGGAATTCATTGGACATTTTGTTGTAGTATACTTGATGACATTCTAGCTTACATCAAGTGCTTAGCAGAACATGTTCACCATTTAGAATCTGTTTTGGGTGTTTGATATCACTCAAATTACCCTATGAGTAACTTTACTCTCTCAAATAAGATGATCAGTTCTAGTACATAGGGATCGAATCCACAGGGAGTGTGGGCACAAAATAGACTTGAAAATATTAAGATTAAGCTAGGCAAGTAATTTGTAAAGCAGAAAACACTAGAGATCAATTGAGAATTGGTTTGTAAAGTTATGAGAATAAATAGCTAGATCTAGGGTTTCAGGTTATAGTATTGTAATATAGATTCTAAGAGTGAGTGGTAAACCGTATAAGAACTTGAATACTAAAGCAAGATATTCAGCTATCTATGCGAGTCTAATCAGATGACTAAGTCTTTGGTCCAGCCGTCGATCTGCGAGAAAAGAACAAGTCTCGATCAATATTACGGTAAGAGTGTCGATCGATACTACCTTAGACAAACATTATCGTCTTAATCGATATGTTCACTAAGTTAATTTAGACCATCTTTCGCATGCATCTAACAAACTAGCTCAACAAAATTATTATCATGTATAGATCATACCGTTGTATTTATCTATATCCTAAGTTCAGGGTTCTAGTTAGATACTCTAGAACACAAGCAATAAGATCAATTCTAATGAAAGATCCTTATGGATTCACCCTAGCAGTTCTATGTTTAGCAATACATATAAACCCTGATAAAACCCTAAATCTAACAAGGAGAACTACTCAAACATGATCAAGCAAATCATATTGAATATCTGAATAAAATGCATATATAGAATAAGGTTAAGAAACAATGGAATTCCAATACAAATCGCTAAAGGAGCCTTGATCTTCTCTCTAAAACTAGTAAAAAATCTAGAATAATAGAAAAGCTTTTTAAAACTCTCTATTCTGCCTAAGATGCGAAATCATATAAATAAGTAGGTATTAGGCAGTCTAGGGATATGCTTCAAGGTGGTCATGACCAAGTCTGCTCATTCACTTGAGTCTTTGTCGATCAATACCAACATGGTGTTGTCAATCGACACACTTTCAAAATCTCGACTTTGACTTTTGATTCTTCAACAGCTACGAGTGTCCTCATCATTAAGCTCCATAAAGCTCCATAATCTTCACATTGCTCTAAAACATACGTGGACCTGAAAAGACTCTAAAACAGACTCCAAACACATATAATAGTATCTTAAAAGAACATATACAATGGGTGAAACTAGTAAAATCCATAGTATAACATCTTCCCCAAACTTATCATTTTGCTTATCCTCAAGCAAAGAATACCTCCATCTGAAAAAGGTTTGAAATCTTAGGGACTCACACAATATTCAACTCACAACTATTTCCTCTGCAATGTTGCAGCCACATCGAATCAATGCTAACCTTAGAGGTACTTTATATACCATATCCTAGCGTAGCAACCAAATCCATTCTAGCCAACAACTTAGCGAGTACTGTCTGACTCACCCCTCTACTAACCTCATTTCTTACATATAAAAAGGTGCATGCTTTAACTTTGGAATATTGATCAAAGGACACATGAACTCTTATCAAAGCAAGTTTCTAAACAAACGTGGGAACCAAAATTTGCACTGTCGATGTCCGTTGAATTAGGAACGCAGGGTAAACCCTAGTTCCCCAGAGGTCCTAAATATCTGCTAAACCACACGCCAATCAATCAGAATACGAAGTAAAGATGGAGAAATAAAGTAAGAATCGAAAAGAGAGCAAATAGATGTCTTATTCCGAATTTACGTATGAGCATTTACAACAAGATATAATCCTTGGCTATGAGAGCTGTCGGCGAGATCCCTAGTTCTAACAACTTAAGACTGCAAAACCCTAGTTGAGTCGCAGCTCGAATAACAAAAATGGGAAGTTGCCTAAATGCTTTAAGTGCTATGTTTGCTCTGACTAGAGATTTTCGTGTGTCCCTTACATCATCAATCTCAAAGTCCTTATATACTCCTCTAGAGGCGGTTTGCTCTTTCCCCTTCTGCCCTTGGTCAAATTTATCGCTTCGCGGAGATATTCCTTTTTTTCCTCGATCTTCCTGATTATGTTTGCAAAATTAACATTTATCCTCCGTTCTTGACATTTATTTTCCGAACTTAACATTTATCCCTTCCTGAAAAATAAAAGGTAAACCGTCATAAAGTTTGGGCTCGATTTCGGATAAAATCGCGAGTGGGCCTTAGCCGAGTTTTATACCTTCTGGGCAGTTTTTTGACTTAAGGGTTTTTACGATTTTATCAAAAGAGAATTCCTAAGACGATGTCGTCTGAGATTTAGGATCTTTCGTATGGGGCGTGCGACTCCAGGTGTTTAGTTAACCGTTACCGTCTCATACGATCGACCAAATCCTTTCTCGAGAAAACGAGTTTTTTCAGGTAATGTTCCAATATCAATCCCGATCAAGACGAAATAAAGATAAGTTCGATCAAGTTTAGAAAAAGGGAGTTACGAGGATGAGGTGAAAATGGATTGATTGATCCAATTCGCTGAACGGGTGAGTTGGTCAGCCTACGCTGTCCAACTCGCCCGTTCGGCGAGTTGGACCAATCCAACTGGCCTGTCCAACTCGCTCGTTAGGCGAGTTGGATTGGTCCAACTCGACGGACGGGCGAGTTGGCCGTCTTGCATTTCCCAACTCGCTGATTGGGCGAGTTGGTCAGTTCTTGTGGTTCAATTTTCCCGTTCGACGAGTTGGACGTCTTACTCGGCCAACTTCTCCATCTGGGGATTTGGATGATCGAGTCTTCAAGTTGACCCGAGGTCTTAAGACAAACTCTTCTTGATGGCTCACTTATGCAGACCATTTCTTCGTGGTCAGCCGATATTTGACTTTGATTTTTCATGTTCCCTTTTTTCCGAGATATTATCTCTTTTTTTCATGAAGGACACATTTCTCGGGAAGTTTCTGACGTTGATTATGTCATGACCGATTTCGACCCCAAATGTTAGCCCCCAGCTCTTTAGAATCGTAAGGTTTTAGCGAGCGGTTTTGGCAGGTTTGGTAAGTTAGGCAGAATCAATGTTTGAAAAGGTCCGTTTAAAGTGGTTTAATTATTTATCTAAGAGCGGAATGCAGTAGGAATTGGGTTGCGCCTTGTAAAGGCTGCCGATGTACCCTTGGAAAAGGGATCAAGCCTTTCGTAGTTCGTCCCAGACATAAGATTCTTACTTCCTGTTTTCTAGTGAGACCTTTATGGTTTAGTTGTGTGTCGTGTAGACATTATCTGGCATGTTGCTAACAATGGCATTGTATATTGGATCTTTGTCGGCCTCGAGATTAGCCTCGTAGGCTGTTTATTTTGGCCGAGTGTGGCCATATTTATGTTTTCAGGACTGACAGCGTGTGGCTTCGGATCCCGGCCGCTTTGCGACTTTTTAAATGAATAAACTAGTCTCTTTACTTGACAAGGAGCTTAAGTAGATTCATATTTTTGTTAAGTATAGAGGAAGGATACGAGTTGTCATCTCGCTCCCAATTCTTTTGCGAATCGTCCTAATCGTTGCTCATTCGAGATGCTTGAGAAGTTTTCCAGTTTTGAGAGCGCTTAGATATGGACGGAGAGACATGCTTTCAGGATCTTGTATCTTTTCGATATCATGCCTTGAGACGTTAGAGAGCAGTGTGCTGTGTTTAGGGTAAGACCTAGGTCTAATCACAGTTTTAGGGGGTGCGATGACTACTCTGGCTTTCATTTCCCGTATCGCTTTCGACCTGATTCCATCCCAATTTAAAGTCCGTGGTATGTTCTCGGATTATGTGACTTGTATGGTAGGAATCGAGCATCTCTTTGAGGACAATTTTTAAGTCTCCCGAAAGTGCTGACCAAAATTGCCAAAATTTCGGATTTCTTTTATAGCGCTATTACGCTTGTGTTGGGTGTTCGAGAGCTATCTCTACGAGATGGCTTAGTCTTTTTAGGACGTTAAGAGTTTGTTGTGATTAGCAACAAACTTATTTGTAGATATAATCATTTTTGAACCTTCACGAAGGATACGTGTTTAAGAAGGTGTGTATGTTTTATAGTCGCGAATGGACTGTTTTTAAGGCGAGCATTCCAGAAAGTTTTGACGAAAAAAAATTCTCCGAGCGTTAGCGACATTTAGCTGTGTCGAAGGTTGAGTTTTTCTTTCGTATGCAGCATTTCGTGCTTGAAATGTTTTCGGGCTTGAAGATGTGTGGTATCGCAAGGTTTTTGTTTTATCCTTACGGAAGAGAAACATTTTGGTTTGTTTCCGAGGAATTAGGACCTATGGGTCGCGTAAATTTATCCCTGAGAATATGCGAATTTCTTCACTGTGCTTTGTGAAGAGTCGCCCCCCCCCCCCCGAGATTTATTTCGTGTATATATTAGGATGCTTTGTATAGCTCTAGGACCTTTGTTACGAGTTTTTTCTTATGTGCCGCTTTTCACTTGTAAAACGCTGTGGGTTTAGAGTAAACTGCGGAGCATATAGAACTTGGTCGGTTGTCGACAAGTTTATGTTTTCAGTTAACCGTACGGTGGTTACGACTAAGTTCTGATATTAATAATTTGTCATATGATTTCCGATTCTGGGTTATACGATAGTTATTTGCATTTGGCGTTTTAAAACTAATCATGGATTGTCGTTTTACCGCTAAGTGATTGGGTGGAGCAGTGGTTGCTCAAACATTTTGGCTCGGTCTGAATGATTTTTTCAGCCGAATAGCCGAGGGCGTTTCTTGTCATGGATTGACTATGGCACGTTCGTGTTAACATTAAGGTCATGTTAGTTTAGAACTTTCCTAAAGATGATACCGAGTTCCAGTTTGGATTTTTATCGGAAGGCGTAATTGGCTAAGGGCCAAAGAGCGTTTTTCGAGATCGACAGGCCAAGTCGGAGTTTTCCGTGCTATAGTCGTACGAAAATTGTTTTGTTTTTGTATGATGAAGACAAAACCTAAAAGGATCGATAAAGAACCTGTGCGAGATGATTGCCTGCTAAGAATGACCTAAGGGTGATGGGAGGCAGAATCTAGCGAGCTGCATGGCTAAGGAGTAAGATCTGTAAGATCTTGTGCGAAGAGATAAAGTTTAGTTTTTTCGTTGAGAGACGAGTCATATGACTTTTTTTTAGATATACACAAATTGTCCAAAACACTTCTCCGTAAAACTTGCTACGTTCGTTTCCAAAAGTTTCTTCTCATAACTTGGTGTGGCTATACGAATGATGTTTCGCGTAAGTTTTACAAGAAGTGAATGGCATAGAAGTAAATTAAGAATGTCTCTTGTAGATTACTCGTTATATTTGCGAACAAGGAATGTGTTTTCCTCATTCTCCTTTTCGAATTTCGAAGTCTTTTTTCATGACACCAATCTTGTTTTCTTGTAGGCTCTTCGGTATAAAATGTCACAATTATAATAAAGTAATGGATGATTGGTTTTATGAGGCATCACATGGCCTAAATGATTTTCTATCTAATAATGCGTGAGTTTGGTTTGTCGAAAGCGTTTTCTTGATGCCGAGACAATTTTTTTTTGAAGTATTGGAGTATACGAGTATCGTATACGTACCTACACCCTCCCTTTTTTCGAAAGAAAACGGCTGAACCGATATTTTGAAGGGTTGTGTACGTATTTCTTTTGAAGATTGGGATGATCGACAATCCAAGTCAGTTTAAAGACGACGCTACGATTGTGACTTGGTGACTTTCAGGTTGACAACTAGGAATACTTCGGTTTTAAGGAAATTTCTAGGAACAAGACTGTTTTAATAAGACGTTTGCGTTTCTAGTTTCTTATTTCCTTAGGAAGTGAGCTAAGTGTGCATGGCGATAGTTTCTCTGTTATCCAAGAGTTTAGATCGGTTTGCAAAATCTACTTAAGCAGTCGCAAAACGATAGATCGAGACAGAAAAATTTCTAAGAGTTATATCGCTAGACTATTCTCCTAGATCCTAAGTTCCCTAAAGTTTTATGGCGATCTCCGAAACGTTTTTATTTCTTAGTACCTTCCTACGAAAATTCCAAGTCTGATTTCAAAAAGTTCCAAGCCGGCCATACCTTAGTTTTCTCGAGGTTTGGGTTCACCTCTTCTCAGTATTTCTTGCTCATCTCCCCTTCCTATTCTCGTTTCTGTACGCCCCTTAAGAATGGTAACAATATTAGTTCTTCCTGTCCACATTTAGGCTCGAACCTGTCCTGCGTTTATTATCGTAAAGTTCCCACAGTAACTCTAATCGAGACGAAACAAGAGATGTTTCAATCGAGATTGAAAGGAGAAGGCTGAGATGGAGGTAAGACCGAGTAGGATGCCCAATAAGGCGAGGAGGATGCCCTAGAGGGCGAGTAGGAAGCCCAAGAGGTCGAGTAGGAGCAAGCCAAGGAGTTTAGGCGAGTCTGAGTTGGTTTTGTCGTAAAATCTCAATGGAAACTCCGATTAAGATGAAACAAAAAGCGTTTCAATCAAGATTCAAAAGAGAACATAAAGGAGAATATCATCAGGGCTTGCCCAACTCGACATGAGGCGAGTTAGAGGGAATAAATCAATCTTGCCATCGGGGTGAGTTGGACAGTGCGCGTCCAACTTGTTTTTGTCGTAAAATCTCAACGGAAACTCCCATTGAGATGAAATGAAAACCGTTTTGATCGGGATTCAAAAAAGAACACAAAGGTGATCCAAAGTACAACTTGTTTGGTCAAACTAGCTGAACTGGCGAGTTGGATGGTTCATTTGGTCCAACTCGCCGAATGGGCGAGTTTGGATGGTTTTGGGGTCAAAATCGGTCACGACAAAATCAGCCTTAAAACTTCTCTCGAGAGATTTCTTGTTGAGGAAAAAGAAAGGACAACTTGTAAATCAAAAAGAGGCATAACCGAACTTAGATTTCACAAATAATCTGTCGAACCGGGAAAGCCTCGAGAACACTCAAATAATCTCAGCATAACCAAACAAAACGGTCTACTCACCGGTTCGACTAAACTGAACCCACACGGTCTACTCGCCAAACGGCGAGTAGAACAATCCTTAACGGTCGTTTTGCTGGTTCATCGAGTAGACCAAACATTTGAAGGTACGGGCCGCACCGGCCCACATGCATGATCATTCCATTTCCGGCCCATCTTTATAACTCCCCTTTTCGAGAACAAGTCAAAAGTAGTTTTCGTTTCTTTCCGATCAAAGTCATCTCCCGAACTTTACTACTTAAAAGAGAACTACGAGGATTTCTTTCTCGAAAGAAGTGAAAATTGAACGTATAGACAATCGACGGTTGCCTAAACACCTCAAAAGATTGTCTTCATTATACGGGAGATTCAGGCTTCCGCACGAACCAACGTCATTTGGAAAGCGCCGTTTCAATAAAATCGTAAAAACGCATGTCATAGAAATGGGCCGATAGGGGTCATGCACGGCTGAAAGCCCACTTTCGATTCTATATGAAATCGAGCCCAAATCCTAAGACGGTTTACCCTTGTTTTGCAGGAAATGATAAATGTTAAGTTTTGAAGGATAAATGTAAAGTTTCCAAAGGATAAACACAAGAATCGGGAAGATATGGAAGATTTCCACGAGAAGATAAATTCGACCAAGGGCATAATAGGCAAGGCAAAACCGCCTCTAAGGAGTATATAAGAGATTCAAGGTCGAAGGTGCAGAAAAACCAGAAATTTTACTCAGAGCTCTCACAACAACCTTAGCGTTTTAGGCAATTTTCCGTTTTTGTTACTCGAGCTGCGACTCAACTAGGTTTTTGCGGTCTTAGGTTGTTAGAACTAGGGACCTCGCGACAGCTCTCATAGCCAAGGCTCATACCTCGTTGTAACGTTCAAACACTGATTCGAAATAAGATTCCTATTGCTCTTACTTTTTTATTTACATTCATCGTTATTTTTGTTTGTTCTCTCTGTCTGGTTGCTTGACGTTATTGGTTTAGCAGAAATCCGGGATCTCTGGGAAATAAGGGTTTTCCTAATTTTCCTTATTTTACGGAAATCGACAAGTGCGAATTTCGGTTTCCACATTTTGGCGCTAGAAGGAGGGGGGTTCACAGATCAATCTAACTTTCAGCCATCAAATGCTCGATCAGACATGACGAACGACGAATTGAACAATCAGCAAACTCGTGACGGCACCTCTGCCGGTGACAACGTTGAAAGCACTCCAATAGCGAATGTTTCTGCGGTCAACGCCAACGCAAACACCACGGCGTTTGAGGAGGTCAAGAAGATGTTCTTGACTTTTGAAAAGAAATCTGCATAACAAGACAAGGTCATGAGCTCCCTCGTTAAACAGGTCGAAAACTTAACGGCAAGGACCGGGGCCGTTCTTCCTCACGGTGCAACTCGCATCCGCGGGAGGAGACTTGATTTCGCAACTCCCTTGGATCAATCGGCTAACGTGCTGGAGAAAGCATCTGGGCAAGACCTCGATATTGTGACTCCAGTGCTGATGCAGAAAGATCCGGGAGATTCCCCCCTGTCGCGGAGGATAGGGAGGATGGAGAAGTTGAAAGAGTAAACTTAGACTCCAACAGCCAGTCTGATCCTACGGACGAGGATACGAACGTGCATCCGCGACGTACGAGAAGCCGAGCAGCTCACGACAAGTCACAGTTCGGCTCTCTGTTGACCGAGGAAGAAGAAGCAGCTTTCTGGGAGAAGGAGGAAGAATTGGCCGAGGAGCAAACTCGCGACTCGCGAAGCAGGCGCCGCCAGAGCCGAAAACCTACGAGCAAAGATTCGGAGATTCGCGATCTGCATGATCACCTAATGAAAACGGTAGCGGAAGTCAAAGCGGTGAAATCTCAGATCCACCATGCTACAGTGCTGCACCCGAGATTGACCTACTTCTGGAAGAATCTCTTAAAACGCCTTTCACGACCCGCATCACCGAAACTAGGGTTTCGGACCCGGGCAAGATCAGAGTGGAGACTTACGACGGCACCACTGATCCGAAGGTCAATCTACAGGCCTTCCAGGTCGCAATGGGAAGAGCCAGATTCAGAGAGAGCGAAAGGGAAGCCGGTGAATGCCGCCTCTTCGTAGAAAATCTCAGAGGAGCGGCTCTCGAGTGGTTCTCGCGCCTGAGACAAAATTCCATTTGAAGATTTTTGCCAGTTCGCCTCGGAGTTTGTCAAGCAGTACTCGATGTTCATCGACCGAGAAGCCTTCGACGTCGATCTTTGGAGTTTATCCCAAGCCGAGGATGAATCCCTCAGAAAATTCATCAAACGATTCAAGGCCATCTTGGCGAGAGTCAGTGGGATAAGCGACAAAGTCACGATTGACGCGCTCCGAAAGACACTGTGTTACAAATCCAAGTTCCGAAAGTGGATCACTCTGGATAAGCCGCTGACGATCCAGGACGTGCTCCATAAGGCGACGAACTACATCATCATTGAAGAGGAGACGAAGGTTTTGCCTCAAAAGCAGAAGACGACAAAACCCTCGTCAAAAGACTCAGGGTCGGATCTGAGGTCTAAGAAGAAGAGTACTCGCAACGACAAAAATGTCCAACGCGGGAAGGAGGAGACCCATGGAGCTCACAACTATGTTATCAACTCTGGACATAAGTAGGGACGAACGAGGGGAAACACTTGGACCCAAAATCCGAACTATGACGAAAACACTTTCTGCAAGTTCCACCAAGTCCGAGGACATTCCACTGTGAACTATAAAGTCATGGGCGCAAGATTGGCCGCGAAACTGATCTCCGGAGAACTCTCCGAAATCTCGACAGTGAAGGATCTCGTCCATGACTCCGACCAACCTCCGAAAAAGATAAGAACCCCCAAACAGAAAACCCTTCTCAAGGAAACCAATCGGGAGAGAAACGCGGAAGGAGACAGGACGAGAAAGGAAATGACAAAATCGCATAAGAGTCAACATGAGCATCGGCGGATCCCAATACTACAGTGACTCGGTCTCGGCTATAAAGGCATACCAACGTAAGGCCGAGGCATGTGCCAATACGTTGGTCTCTCCGGTACCTGGTGAACCTCTGCTCGAAACCATATCGTTCGACGAAGAAGAAGCCGGCGCAATCGATCAACCTCACTGCGATCCACTCGTGATCGACCTGGTCATAGGAGAACTCGATGTCGCCAGGGTCCTAGTCGACATAGGAAGCATGGTCAATTTTCCGTTTTTGTTACTCGAGCTGCGACTCAAGTAGGGTTTTGCGGTCTTAGGTTGTTAGAAATAGTGACCTCGCCGACAGCTCTCATAGCCAAGGCTCATACCTCGTTGTAACGCTCAAACACTGAATCGGAATAAGATTCCTATTGCTCTTCCTTTTTTATTTATATTCATCGCTAATTTCGTTTGTTCTCTCTGTTTGGTTGCTTGACGTTTTTGGTTTAGAAGAAATCTAGGATCTTTGGGAAATTAGGGTTTTCCTAACTTTCCTTATTTTACGGAAATCGATAAGTGCGAATTTCGGTTCCCACAAACGGCTCGCTCGGTCTAACTCGCCCTTTTGGCGAGTAGGACTGGTACAACTCACCGAACGGGCGAGTTAGACGGCTTGTTTGGTCCAACTCGTGATATGTTGTGTTTTTGACATCAAGTACATATGTTTTCCCAATCATTCTTAGTTAATTTCAGAACTTTCTCCGTACGTTTTGAGTCATTTCAGGACTGGAATAGGGCAGATTGCTAAAGAGGGGACAAATGAATAAAAGAAGGAAATTTGGAAGTTTTTTGCCAAGGAGCACCCAAAAAGAGCAACCACTTGCATGCTCCAAAAAAATATGGAAACTTTTAAGATATTTCGGGATTTGCCCTAGATACTCTACTCTCTCTTCCTAGCAGTCGCCACCCACCTTATAAAAGACCAGTCACCTCTGTTCTCTAGAACTATGTAAGTTTTTACACAAGAAACCTTTTAAGACTTGTTTTGGCGATTTGGTTATTATTGTAAGGGTGAAGGCTTCTCTTCTTCATCTTTAGAGAAGAACTCCCTGAAACCTCTCTTTACTATTAAATCGTTATGCATTATTCAGTCAAGATTTGCGTGTTTCTTTGTGCCATGAACGAGTAGTCGTCTAGCTTAGTCTAGGGGGTTAGGGTGTTAGATCTGTGATCTTGACATCAATAAGTTAATAATAGATTGTCTTCATTCATAGCTACTCTTATTGCTTGCAGTAATCTGATCACTTAATGCATGAACTTAGGTTTAATCTGTTCATTAACCATGTAATAGGTTGCTAGACATAGCATGAATGAGCATTACATCCCTAACCAGCGAGAGTTGATGTTAGGGTGTATTGTGAACATATCGGACTCGATCTCTAATGCTCGTGGTCGCGCTCCAGCCTAAACGAGAGTTTAGGACTGCTGGGGTCGATCCGCAAAGGGAGCAGCACCACGAGAGTGGGCTGTTCTATCTTGGGTTTTCCAAGTTCTAGAATAGCTTTTAATTTAACTTGAATAATTGTTTGGCTTACAAGCTTTTCTTTAATCTGAATTCAAACCACCTTGCTCTCCGTTCCTTGCTCTCTGTGAATTTTCAGCTAAGAACACTCTATTGTTTTAGCTTGATATTGATCTAATAAAGATAAAGTGTAAACTGGTCCTCTGGAATTGAATCTAAAGAATTACAACAACCACTGTTAACTTGACAGTAGCAAGATCCAAAATTTGGTGTATCAAGTTTTAGCGCCGTTGCCGGGGAACAATTTTTTACCTTTATTTTCCGGCTACATATTTAGTCTAACACCTCTAACTTGCTTTACCTTGTTGTTTGCAGCTAATGTTCCAGGTGTATTTTCAGTACAACCACTCGAAGCAAAACCTCAAGTCCATTAGATACGCTTACAAATCAGGAGCTCGCAAGGTTAGAAAGAACCAACCGATAACAAACAAGGCCGACCAACGCCACAATGGGCGACTACGGCAATCAAGATGATCTCGCTGCTGCAATGCAACAGATGCATCAGCAGATGCACCAGATGCAGAAAAACTTCCAAGCACAGCAGCAGGCTGCTCAGCAAGCCACAGAGCAAGCTGCTTCGATCGAAGAGAGAAACCTACCGCGTAACTTCCCTACTACACTCTGCCATTGCTCCACCGCCATGTACCAGGCAAGACTTTGAGATCAAGCCTGCCATGATCAACCTGGTACAGAGAAAAATGTTCCATGGGTTACCAGCTGAGATACCAATGGAGCACATTGAAGCTTTTGAAGAAATCTACGCCATGACTCACTCCAATGGTGTATCACTTAATTTTTTCAAATGTATGCTCTTCCCGTTCTCTCTAGCCGACAAAGCTTCACGATGGCTGAAGTCACTTCCAACTGGTTCTCTCACTATATGGGAACAAGTCAGAGCAGCCTTCTTGACCCACTTCTACACGAAGGCAAAATAACTGCTCTAAGGAACAAAATCTCCTCTTTCAAGCAACATGCTAATGAACCATTCAATGAAGCATGGGAGCGGTTAAATGACACCCTCAGGGAGTGTCCTCATTACAGATTTGATAATGATCACATTCTGGGAATCTTCTATGTTGGTGTGGACTAGAAGTTTCGCAATGCTCTAAAATCTGCAAGCAAGGGACATTTCATGACTCAAACTACTGCTGGAGAACTCGAGCTGATAGAGAATATGGTTGCTAGCTTAGCGAACAAAAACCCAGAGACAGATCGTTCCAAAGGCACTGGCAAGGTCAGCAGCATTGACACCCAGTGGAAGGATGAGCTATCCACCAAGGTCCATCTGCTCCTCAAGAGTAACAAAGGGCAAGTCATGTTCGTGGAGGAAGCTACATCCGATCAGATTGCCCAGGATTTAGCTGCATACAGTGGAAATAAAGGAGAAGATCACCAGGAAGTACTCTACATCAATGGTAAATGGTATGTTCAGAACCGAAACTACTACCAGAAATCCAACTACATGAACAACCCTAACCTGCTCTCTTACCGAAACAACAACGTAGAGAATCCTGCAGATCAAGTGCAGAGTAATCAAGCATAGGGTGCTAACCAGCAAAGAGGTTTCCCTCAGAACTTCCAAGGTAAAACCTTCATTCTCAGTCAGGCTCAGAACCGTTTTCAGAGCCAGAACTAAAACAAGAGTCAACATAAGCCATCGAGCAATAAACAGACTACCCTAGCTAACTCGAGTGGTCCGCAATATGAGCTGAAGGTTTTGGGGAATATGATGCACCAGCTGCTACAGAGCCAACAAGTACAAGTTAAGGCATTGAATCAAGCTACCTCGGATATCAACACCCGAATGGACAACATGTTCACTGAGCTGAACACCAAGTACGACAATGTGAGCAGCCACATGCGCCAGATTGACATTGCTCTCGCTCAGACCGCTGAGAGCGTAAAAAGGCAGCAAGGGACACTGCCGGGAAAGACTGATAAGAACCCACGGGACTGTAATGCAGTAGAGTTGAGGAGTGGAAAGCAACTTAGTGATCCAATATCTAGGAGACTAGCTGCAGAAGAGAAGGGGAAGCAAAAAGAATCAGAACCACCCGCGTAAGATGATCCGAACACGGAAGATGATGTAGAGTAACTCGTCGAGACCGAATCTGTTTCTTTTAAATCAGCTGGTGAGACTGCACCTACTCGAGTTTACACCCCTAAAATACCCTAACCTGTTCCAGCGAAGAAATCTCGCAAGGATTGCGAGGAGATGAAACACAAAAAATGCTTGATGACTTGACTATCAAGCTACCTTTGATTGATGCAATCCAGATTGATACCCTCTATGTGAATCCTGATGAAGGGGCTAATCTCAAGAAAAATCACAGGGGATAGTGATGTGATGATGGTATCTAAAGAGTGCAGTGCAGTACTCCAGAACAAGGCGATCAAGAAACAAGGCGATCCAGGAAAGTTTGTCCTTTCCGTTCAGATTGGGAAGATACTTTTCGCATGCTCTTTATGTGATCTTGGCTCCAGTGTTAACCTGATGCCATATTCTGTCGCTAAACACCTTGGTTTCACAAAATTTAAGCCAACTAGGATCTCCGTGGTCTTTGTAGACAGATTAGTCAAACTGCCTGTGGGTGTTCTCAAAGACCTACATGTCCAAATCGGCAGCACCATTGTTCCAACCGATTTTGTTGTATTTGAACTCAATGAAGAATCAAAGGTGTTGAGATGAAGAACAAATAAGATGGAGTCATGGAGAAGCAAAGGAAATATGGAACCAGATGAGTTGGGGAACGACCTAACCTGACTTGGAAGGCAAGTTTGAGTAACCAGAAGCCTTGAGGAAGGTTTGAATTTGAAATATAGCTGTTGGGAGCAAGAGACAAGGAAAGATCACATGTTGGGTTAAGAAGGAGAGAGGTAGAAGAGCTATCACTTTCACCCAAGTTGGGAGAGCTTTTGTCCTCTTTCGGGACAATCTTTGTTTCTTCGTATCTTTGTCATTTTGTATGTCCATAAATGCCTTGTATCCAGAACCAAATTCATCTAAGGAAATAGATTTCCTCTCTCTCTCTCTCTCTCTCTCTCTCTCTCTCTCTCTCTCTCTCTCTCTCCTCTCCCTCTCCCTCTCCCTCTCCCTCTCACCTCTCCTCTCCCTCTCCCTCTCTCCTCTCTCCTCTCCCTTCTCTCTCCCTCTCTCTCTCTCTTCCTCTCTCTCTATCTCTCTCTCCTCTCTATTTCTCTCTCTATCTCTCTCTCTCTAGTCTCTCTCGTCCTCTCTCTCTCTCTCTCCTCTGTCTCTTCTCCCTCTCTCTTCTGCTCGTCCTCTTCCTCTCCCTCTCCCCTCCCCTCCCTCCTCCTCCTCCTCCGATCTTCTCCTCTCCTCTCTCTCTCTTCTCCTCTCTCTCTCTCTCTCTCTCTCTCTCTCTCCGGCTCTCTCTCTCCCTCTCCTCTCCCTCCTCTCTCTCTCTCTCTCTCTCTCTCCTCTCTCCCTCTCTCTCCTCTCCCTCTTCTCTCTCTCGTCCTCTCTCTCCCCTCTCTCGCCTCTCTCCCTCTCTCTCTCTCTCTCTCTCTCTCTCTCTCTACTCTCTCTCTTCTCTCCTCTCTCTCCCTCTCCTCTCTCCCTCTACCTCTCTCCCTCTCTTCCTTCTCCCTCTCTCTTGCTCTATCTCTCTCTCTCTTCTCTCTCTTCTCTCTCTCTCCTCTCTCTCTCTCTGCATCTCTCTCTCTCTCTCTCTCTTCTCTCCTCTCCTCTCTCCTCCCTCCTCTCTCGCATCTCTCTCCTCTCCCTCTCTCTCTCCCTCTCCTCTCTCTCTCTTTCTCTCCTCTCTCTCTCTCTCTCCTCTCTCTCTCTCTCTCTCTCTTCTCTCTCTCTCTCTCTCCTCTCTCCGCTCTCTTCTCTCCCTCTCCCTCTCCCTCTCCCTCAGTTCTCCCTCACCCTCGTCCTCTTCTCTCTCTCCCTCCCTCTCTCTCTCTCTCTCCCCTCTCTCCCATCTCGCTCGTCTCTCTCTCTCCTCTCTCTCGTCTCATCTCTCTCTCTCTCTCTCCTCTCATCATCCCTCTACTCTCTCTCTCAATCTCTCTCTCTCATCTCTCTCCTCTCTCGGTCTCACTCTCTCTCTCATCCCATCCTCTCTCGTCTCTCTCTCTCTCTCTCTCTCTCCTCCTCTCTCTCTCTCTCTCGTCTCTCTCTCTCTCGCTCTCTCTCACACTCATCTCTCTCTCGTCTCTCCCCCTCTCCCCTCTCGGCTCTCTCTTCTCTCTCCTCCTCTCTCGTCTCCATCTCTATCTCCCTCCTCCTCTCTCGATCTCTCTCCCGCCCTCTCCCTCCTCCTCACCCCTCTCTCCTCTCGTCTCCTCTCTCTCTCGTCTCTCTCTCTCTCTCTCTCTCAAGTCATACTCTCTCTCTCTCTCCTCCTCTCTTCTCTCTCTCTCTCTCTCTCTCTTCTCTTCTCCTCTCTCTTCTCTCTCTTTCTATCTATGCTCTTCTCTCTCTCTCTCTCTCTCTCTCTTCTCTCTATCTCTTCTTCTCTCTCTTTCTGCATCCCTCTGTCTTCTCTCTCTCTCTCTCTCTCTTCTCCTCTCTTCGTCTGCCTCTCTTCCTCTCGCTCGCCCATACCTTCTCTCCTTTCTCGTCTTCGCTTCTGCATCTCTCCTCTCGTCTGCTCTCTCTTCTATCTCTCTCTGTCTCTCTCTCTCTCTCTCTCTATCTCTGCCTCTCTCCTCTCTCTTTCTCTCTCTCGTCTCTGTCTCTATCCCTCTCCCTCCCTCTCCTCTCTCCTTCTCCGTCTCTCTTCTTCTCTCTCTCTCTCCTTTCTCGCCTCTCTCCTTCTGCTCTTCTCTGCTCTCCCTCTCTCTCACTCTCTCTTCTCCCTCTCTCCCCTCTCTCCCCGCCTCCTCCCTCTCGTCTCTTCTTCGCTCTACTCTCTGCTCTCTCTCTCTCTCCTTCTCTCTCTCTCTCTCTTTCGCTCTCTCTCTCTCTCTCTCTCTCTCTCTCTCTCTCTCTCTCTCTCATCTCTCTTTCTCTGTTTCTCTTACTCTCCTCTCTTCTCTTCCTCTCTCTCTCTCTTCTCTCTCTCTTCTCTCTCTCTCTCTCTCTCTCTCTTCTCTTCTTCTCCTCTCTCTCTCTCTTTCTCTCTTCTCTCTCTCTCTCTCTTCTCTCCTCTCTCTCTCTCTCATCTTCTCTATCTCTCTTTCTCTCGCCCTCTCTCTCTCTCTCTCTCTCTCTTCTCTCTTCTCTCTCCTCTCCTCTCTTCTCTTCTCTCTTCTCTCTCGTGTCTCTTAAAGTCTCTCTCTGTCTCTCTCTTCTCTCTCTTTCCCCGTCTCTCTTCCTCCCTCCCTCTCTCTCTCTCCACTCTTCTCTCTCATAAATCTCTCTCTCGCCTCTCCTCTTCTCATCCCTCTCTCGCCTCTCCCCTCTCTCTGCTCTCTCCTCTCTCTGTCTCCTCTCTTCTCTGTTTTCTCTCTTCTCTGCTCTCTCTCTCTTATCTTCTCTCTGTCTCTTCTCTCTTCTCTTTGTTCTCTATCGTCTTCTCTCTCTCTCTCTCATCCTCTCCCTCTCTTCTCTCTCTCTCTCTCTCTTCCTCTCTCTCTCTTCCTCTCTCTCTCTCTTTCTCTCTCTCGCCTCTCTCTGTCCTCTCTCTCTCTCTCTCTCTGCTCTTTTTTCGGCCTCTCTCATTTCTCTTCTTGCTACTCCTCTCTCTCTCTCCTCTCTCTCTCTCTCTCTACAAATCTCTCCTTTCTAATCCCTCTCCCTCTCCCTATCTCCTCTCTATCTCTCGTCTCTCTCTCTCTTCATCTCTCTCTCTCCTGTCTGTCTTCTCTCTCTCTCTCTCTCTTTCGCTCTCTCCTCTCTCTCTCTCTCTTCTCTTCTTTATACGCTCCACTCTCTTCTCTCTTCTGTCTCTCTCCCTCCCTGCGGTCTCCTCCTTGCTGTTATCTCTCTCTCTCTCTCTTTCTCCTCCATCTCTCTATCTCTCTCCTCTCTCTCTCTCTCTCTTTCTCTCTCTCTCTCTCTCTCTCTTCCTCTCTCTTCCTCTCTCTCTCTCTCTCTCTCTCTCTCTCTCTCTCTCTTTCTCTCTCTCTTCTCTTCATCTCTTCTCTCCCTCCCCTCCGCCTCTCTTCTCTCTTCATTTCCCCTCCCCCGATGTGTTTGTCCCTCCTCTCCTCTTCCCTCTCTCTCTTCTCTCTCTCTCTCTCTCTCTTATCTCTCTGCTCTCTCTCTCTCTCTCTCTTCTCTCTCTTCCTTCTCTCTCTCTTCTCCTTTTTATCTATATCTCTTTCCTGCTCTCCTCTCTCTCTCTCTCTCTCTCTTCTCTCTCTCTCTCTCTCTCTCTCTCTCTCTCTCTCTTTCTCTCTCTCTCTCTCTCTCTCTCTCTCTCTTCTCTCTCTCTCACAGCTACGAGTTCCAGAGTTAATGGAAGTCAAGCTAGAGCTTAAAACAAGCCTCACTTAGGGAGGAAGCTCTATGGTCTTATCTTTGTACATACTTAGCATTTTGCGTTCTAATCTTGTTGTTTCCAGGAGTTTAAAAAAAACAAAAAAAAAAGAGACGTGTGCGGATCCTTGACAGCGGGCTCCACCGCGCCCTAAAGCCGCGCCAACATGGAAGCCGCCGGCCTCTCTCCCTCTCTCCTCCCTAACATCTGTGAGCCCAAATACCACAGTTGGCAGGATCAGCCCGCGGACTGTCCCTGCGGCACACAAAGCCCGGCGGCCAAAGCTAGACCGTAATATAGGGGCAGGGATCCGTCCGCGACTGCCCCCGCCTGCACCACCCAACGTCCCCTCGTCGGCCCGCTCACGCAACGAAAAATGCGCTAGGAACGAGCCCCTGCCGACACTGCCTCGCGTCAAAGGTTCGCCCGCCTCGTCGCAGTTTCTCTCCCTCGCCGTGCCCTCCCATGCCGCGGTGAATGTACCGCTCCTCTCTCTCTCTCTCGCGGCGCCGCTCTCTCCCAAGTAACAAAACCCGGCCCTCTCCATCTTAAATCGACACTCGCATCGGCTTCTTAATACCCTGGTAACAACCCGAATTTCCCTATCTTTCCCTATTTTTCCTCGCTGCTACATAAGGCTCCTCTTCCCACCCCCTCTCCTTTCTTCCTCTCCACAATACTCACTATTCTCGTTCTCCAAAATCCTTTCAGAACCCAACTTTCTTCAAATCTATCAATCTTAGTGATTTTTCTTTGCTAAATTGACTGGGTTTTTCGAGTGCTTTGACTGACGAATCCACAAACTAGTTTTTTCTATCATTCACCATACAATTCAAAGGTATTCTGATTTCTACATTCTTCTAGGTTTTTAATGAGAAATTCCAAATTTTTCTAAAAACCTATGTTCGTGTTGATTGTTGGTCCCTACTTTGTAGTCTAAGTACTTGTGTGCGTCTGTTTATTGATAGACAAAACCTAACCGTAATTCACCTTCAGATTTCTGATCTCAATATATCTGTGCCTTATCTTTTGACAGTTTAGTGTTCCTTCGCGATTAATGCGTCCTGCGTTCTTTTCTTTCGAACAATGTGCCTTATGCAGTAAACTTCAATTTCCTATCTTCTAAGTTGGTGCGTTTGTTTGTGGAAGAATTGTTTGAACAGTTCTAATCTTATTGTTCAAGATACAAGCTTTATCTGCTATGTATTATTTTAAGTCACCTTCTCAGTGCTTCGAATTTTCGCTATGTAGTCTCTCAATCTCTTGGCGCGATAATTTTGGAAGAACTACTTTACTGTCTCCTAGTCAACTCTTTCTTAAATTTGAGCTGTAACTCACATTTCTTGAGTGTTTTACTGTAGGAGTGACCATCGCGGATACATAAGCTGGGCAACCACCACAGGCCGTCTTCTTCTCTAACTATCTCAACCGAAAAGGCCTCAATGAATTTTCTTGTATGGCAAGCGGCGTTGAACAAGTCCTCGTTCAGCAAACGGTCGCAAGAAAAGCGGAAAGAAGTAGAGTAACCCCATTGTGGAGCGATTACAGTGCGAGTCAGGGAAGTGCAGAAGTACCAGCTCCCAAAGTAAAAAGAAGCCAAAGCCCTCAAGCCAAGGAACAAAAAGTGCCCACCGCCTTCAGAGCTAGCTCGCTCTCCAATCAAGGGCCATGGTTCATAAACCACACCCCTACCCCAGAACATGTTCGTCATTATGCCAAAGGTTTTGTGGTATCTCTACGCATGATGTGCTCTTTCTTGTTGTGCAGCAATCCATAGTGCCCTCCTCCAAATCTCTGATGACCCTACATACTAAACCAGGTTATTACTCTGAAGTTAGCGCATACGCCTTCGGTGATTTTCTTCTCCTCATTGGACGCCTCAATTCCATTCCAGGTGTCTTCGGCCCTGATGAGGGTTCGCGTTTTATTTCAAGTTCTGAAGATTTGCGGAGCGACTCTTATCAAATGTCCTTACAGCAACTATTGCGTGAGCTATGGGATTCGGAAGATTAAGGCTCAGTCAACGCGACTCGCTAAGGGAGGAACCAATGAAGTTGTGCGGAAACGTATTGCGTCTGGGATCCATGACACGAAGAGAAATAAGGTATCCAAAGACAGTTCGCCCACCCCGCCCTTCGCTGATGTCCACAGGAATTTTGTCTGAAACCTTGTCATGGTCGAAAGGATCAGGACGATCTTCGTGTCTCTCTCGACGATTGAGCTTGACCGTCCTCTTCTCACCATTGCCCACTAAAACGCCTTTGATGCCAACATTTAACAATGCAGTCCCGCGCTCCATGAAGGAATAATATTCTGAGGGAACCCAGGCATGGCGACTCTTCGTTTCACGCCTACTACAATACCCGAATACTGGGTATGCGACACACAAGGATTCTTCAACCAGCACTATCAAATAGGAGGCCTCATAACTCCTCTTTTCGAGGCCAGATTGGGGGTTGTAACTAGCAGAGGCTACAACTATGTGTGATGGATGCAGGCATTCCTCACCAATTGTGAGTTTCTTGGTGGACGCGGTGGGTGACTCATGCGTCGTCTACAAACTACCAAAGACTTGGCGGCAAAGAGGGTGTGAATATTCTCCTTCCAAACCTGACGATTACATCACTGAGCTGAAGGGGACAACCTTGAAGTTTCGACCTTCCGAGCGAATTATGGCCTACAATGCTCTGTTAAAAGGATGCATACCCAAGGAAGATCAGTAGCAAGAAAGATCGAAGAAACCCATCTGTGTGAGACTCCAAGAGGCACACAAGCTAGAGCCACTGCGAACTCCGGCTATGAACGTCTTCACGCTTACTCTTCACACCCTATGGCGATGCCCTTGGCTGCATGTGCTCCGTGACCCACTATATGCCAAGATTCATTCCACCTTCAGCGACTCTCATTGCGCGAATACAAGCTTTCAGGACAGAACAATCGCGAAAGTTTGTTAAGTCGGTGACCCACTATCTTTGGCGAGCGAAGAAAGGAGAAGAGCCTGACACTGAGACCGAAGGAGATCATCATGCACCCACCCCAGCACTACTGATACTCCCACTCTGGAAAGAAGAGCAGCTGCTTGTGATTGATTCTATTGCTTCAAGGACCATGTTCACATCCTCACGTCACTCCTCTTAACTGGAGATTGGTCCACCTGCCAACAGATCACCCTATCACTATGGTAGATCACGCGTGCTTCCCTCCGCCGCGTAGCCTCGACTGTGAGCGTCGACCTCGCGACTCAGGACACCCTGCTCCACCACTACCCTTGCCTGACTCCGACAATGAGACTCCCTACCATTCCCACCTCCGACACGGATGAGACGCTCCCGCCGTCCACCGAAGC